>DWHM01000124.1:0-11286 GCA_018247595.1 Losaria neptunus creber | reverse complement strand
CGTGGTTGGACTAGTATGTGAAATGGAGAAGGCAATGGCAAACCACTCCATTATAACTGGCAAGGAAGTCGTCGTGTTTCACCACACATGATGATCACAACCCTCAATCATGAGGAATACGAGTTAGAAGTATAAATAGTGTTTTGTATCTGTGGTAGCGTTTGTGAGTCGCACCACACGATACCGTGGGTGGTACGGCACCAGCAATAACACCATCCGTCCCATTCTCATAGGTATTGAGACGCGGGCCGGCGCAGGCAGCGCTAACGGCGCTGTAAACCCGCCGCGTTATGCTCCCTTATCGGATACAGCGTTGCGTTTAGTGTAACTGCTGCTGGAATCGCTCCTGCTCACCTTTAAGGCTTCGTCCACCTCGCCGAATGGGCATTAACTTAAACACTGCTTATAATAAGTTCAATTTACGGGCCCCTAGTGTTTGCGACGCAACCGGACTTGAACGGTCGGAGCTTTCAATGTGGTAATCGGTTGCGTATTAGCCGACGCGAGGCTGCATAATGAGGAGATTGCTTTTTTAATAACACGTTAGTATGGACTGAGCAAGTATTTTTTTTTTACTATATCTTCTATTATTCTATATTTTCTTTGTACTCCTAACCTATCAAAAAAGCATTTCTTTTTATATACTACGAAGCGACGAGTCGAGCAAAGCGTTCATCTAATGGTACAACAACTTGGTGCTGGTAATATGATAAACTTAGCACCACATTGCGCTCGTCTTATTGAGATGTAAAGTGTCGCATTACCCCAGTAATTTCACTAGTATACAGTACCCTTCAAACCGGAACACAGTAATGTTTGCATTACTATTTAGCGGTAGAAATAGGAGCTGCGGTGGTACCTACCTAGACGATCTTAAGTAACAGAGACCTACCACCAGTAACACTCCTCTCTGGGATGTGTCCAGCTGTAGTATAGGGAGGCACCGGTGAGTTCCGTAGGAGATCCCGATACCTTTCGCAATGCACAAAGGATGACCACCGAGAAGGTTTTAGTGTGTATAAATCCGTCATAACACTGACTTCCCTCCAGGACTAGTGTATCTTATGAAGATTCGTCTCGCTACAAGAAAAGGTATCAAATAAGCATGCCACGGACTTTGTGTTGAACTGTCACTGAAACCCTTTTTTTTTAACTCGGGGGCAGCGGAATGTCCGACAAAATACCTTTCTTTCTAAAGGTAAGTCAGGGTTTTGTGAAGATTTTTACCCGATAAAACCCCCTCGGTGGGCGTCCTCAGCGTTGGAGAGGTCACGGGGTCTCCCTTCGGAACACAACTGCAGACTCTATAACGCTATGTAGGGATAATTCCTCCAGGGGATTTGTTTATGCCGTCCCCAACAACCCTGAGTGTACTAATAAGACCCCGAAACCACGTCCAGCATTCTCTGAGTCATTTAGAGGGCAATGATAACCCCTACCCTAATCACATGAGCCCCCAAAGACTTTTTCAACAAATTTTGAGGCACTCGCCACGTTTAGGATGTGGGTCGACAAGCGTGGTATTTCATTAGGTTAAATACCCTACTAAGCGCTATTAAAGACATGCTGATATTATCAGAGGAATATATAAACCCTAGAATATATTGTTGAATACAGTTGAATCACAAAAACATAAACGCCTTTCATAAATCATAGTACGCAGCCGTTGAATGCGGCCACTTAAAAAACGGACTGCGATATTGAAGTGCACTCAGGAAAGTCATACCTTTCTCTATAATAGAAACAAGCCACCGGCGAGGAGGAAAAAGCGCGAAATAATGTCACCAAACTCAAGTGTCTTCTGTGCAAATGTACCTTCACTTTTTAATAGCAAACACTTTGAAATGTTTGCGCGGCGTAAAAATAACTTTGGACACATCTGGAGATGTTTTCTCTTATAAATAGATGTCGTAAACTGACTAACTAGATTGTCGTATAGATTGTTTTTTTTTATACCATTAACGTTTTTTTTTAATTCAACACGGTGAGACGGACAAGGCGTTCACCTGATGGTAATTGATACGCTTGCATATAACAACGTGGCGACGGTTAAGATGGTATACACAGCACCACATAGCGCTCATCGTCTTGAGACATAAGGTGTTAAGTCTCGTTACCCCTGTAATTTCACTGGCATACAGCCACCTTCGAACTGGAACACAGTAATGTTAGCACATTACTATTTGACGATAGAAATAGGAGCTCTGGTACCTACCTAGACGGTCTCCGGCAACAGAGACCTACCATCAGTAATGGTGACAAAGAATCATACGGCATGTCTGATGGTAACTAGTTACCGTAGCTTATATATACCTGTAGTATCAGAGGCACCACGGGCGCGTTACCGACACCGGAAGAACCTTATCACTGTTTTTTTTGAAGGTCTCCAGTTTGTAGCTCCTTGGGGAAACCTCAGCAGGAAGAGTTCATTCCATAACCTAATGGTTTTTGGGAGATTCCTCTAGAACCGGACGGTATATGACCATTGCAGTTCTATAGTGTGAGGATGAACTCTCTGTCGATGGTGAAATCTGGTTATACTACCATGGTAATAAGCAAGTAAGTAGTTGTTACTATAGCCTATAGACGCCTGCAGTACTAAAGGCACCAGCACCGGTGAGGCCGAAGCTAGACGAACCTTACCACAACCTATGATAAGTAAGGTTTTTGTTGCAAAGTTACAAATTATTTTCAGGTTTAAACATTGCATTTTTAGATATGAACTGATGCGTATACTTGTTACCTTATAATTACTGTAAAGTTGTCCCCTAAAGGGAGTAAGTAATATCAATAATAATTGGATAACGCCCGTGGAGTCACTTCCTCGGTTCGCGTTCACCAGTTGGCGCGATGGAGGCTTCGGTGATAAATGGCCCATAATTGTGCTCAAGTATCGGCGTTACTTGAAAAATTGCCGAGACACGTTTAAGGAACGAATATCTGTGTCTGGATCTGTTTTATTAATGCGGGGGTGTGTCGGACGTTGTCCGACGTGGTGCTGCGTTTCGAGCATTATACGGTGCCTTAATATAGAGCTCACGTGAAACGCGGATGTGATTTAATTGCCTATAAATAAAATTAAGTTATTAAAGTAATTACCGGATGGACTGATTGTTAAAGTCATAATATCTACCCATAACCTGAGTAAATATTAAAGTAAACGATAAGTTTATTACATCCAAAGGAATTGTTTAAATAAATAACCTGTGTAAAGAGAGTTGTGTAAAGGAGGAAGTTTATATATATACATTTGTTTTCCACCTAATACGGGTCATATTGACCACGTACCTATACTATGTAACTTATTTACACTTAAAGTTAATGAACGCTTGTAAATTAGGGTCCAATAGGCGGACTTAATGCCTATGGGCATTCTTTACCAGTTAACTTAAGTGGGCGATGCTGTGGTAGGTGAAATGATAAAGTTGAATTATAACATAAACGAAATTTCGTAGTACCTATATGTACATATAGAAAAGCCTTTGGAGTATATACATATACATAAAATACTATATATACTACTTTAGATTGACAGGAACAAAGGTTGTTATTGTAACGGTATTTTTTATGTGTAATGTCGGAGGTGTCGATGTAAGGAGATATGGGTCCGTTACTTGCGAAATGCAGGTAGGTGGTCGATGGTCGGTGGTCGCTAACGTATCGATTCGCAATGAAACGATGATTTCAGACTGATAGCTGCGTCCATTACGTTTCATTATAACGAACCGCACTCGGCCCTTTGATGGCTCAACCGGACGCATTTCGGGCAATGATTTCGCAGTTTTCGCATCTAATTTCAATACGTATCCTTTTCAGTCACGCTGTGAACTTCATTAAATGAGGAATGATTTGGTATATTTTGGTATTATTTAGCTTATATGCCATCAATTATTTAGCTTATATAATGCCTTCAATTATTTAGCTTATATTACGTTGCCTATATTATCATTTGCCAGTAGTGATGTTAGCAAATACTTCACATCAAAAAGGTTTCACTGAAAAAGCTAATTGGATCTGTTTATTTCCGAAATAACTTTATATTATTTTATAAACATATTACACTTATATTCAATATGGTCTTTGACATGGTCGAAGATCATACTGAGAAGTGTTATTATTCAAATTACTGTTGTTTCTTCTTGCTATCTAATACTCGACGTTGAAATTACTGGGTAGGGTTTAGGTTAACAGGCCATGGACCCCATGGGTTCAGGTTAATAGGCCGTGGGCTCCGTGGTCCTAGTGCCCAGCATCAAATGAGCTGTAAACGTCTCAAAAAAGACTGACCATGAATTTATGTACTAGTAATTCAAATATGTAAATGTTTACACGAATTTACAGTATACAGAACCTGTCGCTTGGTAGGTCTCTGTTATCAGAGACTGTCTAGGTAGGTACCACCGCAGCTCCTATTTCTACTGCCAAATAGTAATGTAAACATTACTGTGTTCCGGTATGAAGAATGGTTTATTATAGTGAAATCACTGGGGTAACGAGACTTAATACCTCATATCTCAAGATGAGAAGCGCAATGTGGTGTTGTGTATCATAACCAGCGCCGCGTTGTTATGGGAAAGCGTATCACTTACCATCAGGTGAACGCCTTGCTCGTCTCGTCGCATCGTTGAATAAAAAAAAAAAACTGTGCCGATAAAAACACTTGAGCGATTCATCGGCCGGCCGCCGACACGAGTACACCGCGGAGTGTACGAATGATCTCGTGTAATACAAAACAAGATTTCTCCTTAAAAGAAATATCACTGTGTACACTATTTCATTAGTTTTATAAAAAAAAAACCAGTAAGCACTACGGGTAAGATATACGACTGCTCGTAACAATGAAACACTTCTGAAGATGTTTACACAGCATTGTATTAAGCTCTTCGCTTCCAGTTAAAACTTTTCAATACACATCTTACTACTTTCAAGTAATGAGGGATTTGTAATGAAAATACTGGAGCTTCTCCAGTAAGTTACTAGAACATGGTCAATCAGATAGATTTTATAAGATGTCAAAAAAAATTATAGACATTTGCATAGACCATTTACTGGCGGTAGGTCTCAGTTGCCGGAGACCGTCTTGGTAGGTACCACCACAGCTCCTATTTCTACCGCCAAACAGTAATGTGTAGACATTACTGTATATAGAATGCTGTATGCTAGTGAAATTACTGGGGTATCGAGATTTAACACTTTGTATCTCAGGCGACGAGCGCAATGTGGTACCATCTTAATTAGCGCCATGTTATGGGCAAGCGTATTACTTACCATATGATGAACGCCATGCTTGTCCCGTCACCACGGCAAAAAAAAAAGACATGCGCTATTTTTTTTTTATTCTATGAAGCGATGAGACGAGCAAGTCGCTCACTTGATGGTAAGTGACACGCTTGTCGGTAACATGGCGCTGGTTAAGATGGTACAACACCACTACGCTCGTCGCCTTGAGACGTAAGGTGTTAAATCTGGTTACATTAGTAATTTCACTACCTACAACACCCTTCAAACAATTGATCTTTCAATAAAGAAAATTCCACAAGAAGATATGAATTTAACTGCTAACTGCTTTCTTATCGCCGGTTAAAGAGTAATCGTGTTATGAAACCAATACAACTGTTTGGCGAGCGCGAACCGCGTATTTACAGAGCGCCGGTCGCCGTGCTCGCCCAGTGCTGTGTCGGAGTTGTTGGCTTTTCACACAGCCTTCCCCCCCTCCCTCCCCACCGGCGGCACAGCCTTTGAACTTTCACAAGACATCGGTTAAAACTCGACCATTTGTCGCCTAACACAACAATCTGTATTTTAGGTTAAACGCGGTTAGCATGCTGATTAATTCATACATGCAAACTAAACTATAGCTGATGGGTGAAGACCTAAGTCGTCGGAAACTGTTAATCTACTAGGGGTAATTAGCGTTAACAGAACCTAAGAAAACAATCTTCGCCTGAGGCAAGGTGTTAAGTCTCATTACCCCGGTAATTTCACGTGCACACAGCACCCTTCAAACCGGAACACAGTAATTGCACATTACTATTTGTCGGTAGGAATAGGAGCTGCGACCACCAGTAAAATAATATTTACTACTAATATTAGGTTTACTCAAGTAAGAAAACGGTTTATTAATCAGGTATCTTTTTCGTGATTTCGTATAAAGAAATGTTTTATTCATACTGCCTAACTATATACAAGTGAAACACTAAAAGAAAAAAAAACAACATTAAGCAGCTGAACAGGGTTCCAACTCAGCAAGAAACGCTCCTGAAATAGGCAGGAGCGCTGATTTTCAGTTGGACCCACATACGTATGTAATATAAGATTAAGTTTGGGTTTTATTATGCGAATCTTGTTACCTGTTTATGACTTTAAGATCTAACACCTGATGTTTCGTTAGTAAGCACGAGGCGTAACTTAGCTTGGTCTTAAGTAACAGCCTGTTCGCACTAAACGCAATTGAATAAAGTACGTGTTTACGCATACATTGGCCGTTCCTGTTCCGCCATCTCCGACTCCACGTATTACAAACTGCGACCATCCTAACTGAAGCTTTGAAAGTCACATGAGCGTCCTTATGGTGATAGGCATAAAGCCGATGATAGAGATGACAGCGGGTCTAACTCAACTGGCCGCTAGAGTTTAATTTGTACAGCATTTATAAACGTAATCGTAACGTTTGACGGCCGCGTTTATTGTTCGGGGTACTTTTGTAAATATGGCAGTAAACTTTTACAAGTACTGTCACTATTACATAAATATGATCACAGTTTATTGTATATATTTTTATATAACATATTTCCTGTATTATTAATTTAATGTAGAATGAATTTTGACATTTAATTTGTACATAAATTAAAGATAGAAAATGGTGAGGTACCCACAATCCTGGTAAAGTATTCGTTGATAGAAGTTACACGTCTATGATAGCTGTTTGTGTTGAAACTTAATTATTTCTACAAGGTTGTCTTTCCCCGGAAATTCAAGCTTAGTGAGGATCGAAAACGAAACCTATAAACCATAAAACCGTCTGCTTTACTAGTGTTAGGTATATATTGTCAGAGACCGTCTAGGTAGGTACCACCGCAGTTACTATAGCAGTCGACAAAACATAATGTAAATGTTACTCCGCTCCGTATAGAAAGGTGCTGTAATATAGTGAACTTACTGGGGTAACGAGACTTAACACGATAGATTTCAAAGCGATAAGTACATTGTGGTACTCTGTATAACATTTTAACCAGCGTTGTATTGTCATGGGCGAGTATATCCCTTACCGAAACTAACCTTGCCTCGTCGAATAAAAAAAAAAACAATAGGTGCTATGACATTTGTGTAAAATAGTTTAACATATAATAATCTTCAGCGGAATATTTACTAAAACATAACTATTACGACTACTGATAATACAGCTTACATTAAAACATATAGAAAGTTATATAGGAACATAGCAATGTTTGCGAACTACTTGCTCAGCGGCAGATGTAGGCGATAGCTATGTATAGGCTCCCCGACCAGGAACTACCACCACTAGATTTATAACCTGGTGGGCATCCCGTTATTTTTACGCCAACTACACCTCGATTGGAGCCATAAAGAATTTTAGAGCAATCCTTTTACGCCAAGACCTCCCACCAGGGGGACCAGCGCCCAATAAATCTCCATACATTGTTAAAGGCCCTGAAGCCACTTAACATTTTTCATTAATTTATTATCCACTCGTATGTCAACATTTCACCGTTAAACGGCGCATTAAATCATAAACATTAATTAATTAGCTTTAACAGTTTACTGTAGCCTGTAGCGGTCCGTAATGTGTATACATATTTATAGAGGTTATTAAAATGAAACTAATCGATGATTTAGATCTGCGGCCGTACCGGAGCTTAGATGGGGGGTTACCGACTAATTGACAGTTGCGGTAATTAATTATAATGATTCGCATGTGCAGAGGTCAGGGGACAAAGCATGCAAGTGGCAAGTGCGGGCGCCGGGGCCCAGCCGATTGTGCTCTAATAGGCACCTGCCATTGATTCGTTTATAATTCGGCGCCTGCCACGCCGCCGGTTGCAGGCCATTTCAAATCACACCAATTAAATGAGAAGCGTTAATTTTTTTTTTAAATGCCCCAACCTCGGCGCGTTTCGCAATTGACTCGTTGAAAGTTTATTTCTAAAGACCCCTCTTTTTTTCCTGACCCGCTGTTCATAAAAGCGCCATTTGTGCGAGTCTGTGCATACAGAAAAGTTCGTATTGAAGTTTATTGTTGTGTGATATTTATTGAAATTGTTAATTGGATTATTACTAACTTATTATATGCATTTTTTTTTAACTCGTACTGCTAAGTTAACACAATGCCAAATGACCTCTAACGGCATTGGTTGCTGCAGTCAATACCGGCCCGGTATTCAGTTAATAAGCAAAAAAGGCGCTTAACAAACTCAGACTTAACACAATGTGAAGTTTAGGTTTTTTTTAATTGTAGATAAAATATATTTTTATCAATTCTAACTGAAGTTAAATAACGTAATATTCAAGTTATTTTTATTTAATATATTATTGAAAGATATTCGATCAATATATCATACGTGGCTGGTAGTTTTCTGTTGCTGGCGACCGTCTAAGTACCACCGCAGCTCCTATTTATACCGCCAAATAGTAATATGTAAACATTACTGTGGTCCGGTTTGAAGGGTGCTGTATGCTAGTGAAATTACTGGGGTAACGAGACTTGACAACTGATGTCTGCATGCGTCGAGCGTAATGTGTGCTGTGTATACCACTTTAACCAACGCCGTGTTGTTATAGACAGACGTATCACTTACCATCAGGTGAACACTTTGCCTCGCGAAATTAAAAAAAAACATAAAATATGTCGTAATAAAAATAAAAAAAATAAAGCCTTATTTTCCCACTGCTTAGCTGTTTTGGACTCATGGCCCTCTCCTTCACTGCTGGAACTCATGGTTCTCTCCTACAATAAGAGATAATCTATTTATCTAGCACGTAAGTCAAGTGCAGGTTAGGGTGATTGGGGTCGAGGGGATGAGAAAGGTTGGGGTGAGTAGGGGGTAACTCCTAATACAAAGTATTGAATACAAACTATTGAATGTCTAATACAAACTATTGAAGTTAACCGACTAGACTAACTCATACGAAACTTGTCATCAAATAAGCAAGCGTCTGAAGAGAATCTTCATTAAAACTCCATAAACAGGAATTAATTAAAAAAAAAAAAGCTTGCCAAATAAATGGGACCGTTGAGTTTCGCTTATTAATTCGCCCGCGAGCAGGCGCTGCCCGTGCCCGGGGGGGCCCGCGGGCGATGTAACGAAGCCAGCTTTTGATTAATGATTTTTCATATACGAAAAAATGACGAGTTATCACCTATTTTTTATTTTCTCCTCTTTACTCGGAAGGCGGTTGAACCCTTTTTTCGGGCAGGGGTAATTAGCGGTGATTGAATACTTTCGCGTGTTTCGTTTTTTGGGGACTTGATTTTTTTTTTTACATCCGATGTAATGTCCCATCCCGCCCTTATATAGAGAGAAAAGGGCGATAAATATTATACATTACTCCCTTGTGTTCCACTTGCTTCCGCCGCTCTCTGTGTGAATCAAGTTTCTCGGATGTTACGATACTAAGTAATACCTTACTTAATCAGACAAGTAACTTTAATTACTGGTAGCTGTTTGTATTGGAAATCGACACGGCTGGTACCAAGAAATAAGACTAAGGTAAACCCTGCCTGGACTAGAAGGCGACTGAAAGGCTTTTTCAGGGTTGACGTCTTTGACGATGAGAGCCTTCACTGTACATTAAGTGACTCCGGGGTAGATTTTAAGTACGAAGCGGTTTCGTAGTTTCTCTTACGACACTGTGGGTCTTGGAGAAGGTAACATCTCTCCCTAGGATATACTTAGCAATGCAGGAAGTTACCGGTGAGTTCCGTAGTATATACCAGCACCTTCCATAATACACTGAGGATAACCACCGACGTGGTTTTAGTTGGTACAAATCCCACATAACCCTGACTTCCCCTCGAAGCAGAGTATCTTTAGAAGAATTTCAGCATTGCCTTATGACGTTAGATAGTACCTTTCGGTTTGTAAGACGCTGTAGTTAATAAAGCATTGATATAACGAGACAACATTGTGTCTCAAGTTTACTAGCTTATTGTAGTGTAGTATATATAATCATATCACATTATTTGTATAGGCGTATCACTTATCATCATATAAACTTTTAGCCTATATAGTCGTTTCATAAAAAAAAATTACAACAGTCGTGGTTAAAGTTGAAATGTATAGATAAAGAAATCACTTGAACAGATATGGTTTTTGTTTAAAAAGGTATTTATTTTGATGTCGCCATAACTTTTAGGTGTTGAGTAAAATTTAAAAATATTCGTCATCATCATCGTCAGCCGATAAACTCCTATTGCTGGACATAGGCTTCTCCCAAAGATCTTAACGATCGATCCTGCGTTATCTGCATTCAGCGGATTCTCGCGACCTTCACCAGATCAGCGGTTTTAGTGAGGGGCCTTCTAGCAATGCGTCTACCGGTACGCAGCCATGACTCTAGGACCTTACTGCCCCATCGGCTGTGATTCCTTCGTGCAATATGTCCAGCCCATTGCCACTCAAGTCTAGCAATCCTTAGGGCTTAGTTCTTCTTCGGATCTCCTCTATTCTGATTGGATCTCGCAGAGATACTCCAAGCATAGCTCTCTCCATTGGCCTTCAGATGACTCTCAGCCTTTTCATAAGGTCCATTTTAAATCGTCAACAATATTCAGACCATACGAAATCTAAACCAGCGCAATGCAAACTACGAGTAAATAGTCTAAATTCCGTTTCCGGCGGACCCGTTCTCCGCTGTACAAACAGGAAAAAAAAAAACGAATATGATTTTTCAAACATCGTTAAATCCAATACGTTAACGAGAGCAAAATTCTTGAAGATTTCTATTTGCATATGCAAAGACCCGCCGACGGAGACGGCCGCGCCTCCTCCACACCCAGCGGGCCCCTATCACTGCGCAGTAAGGACCACAATCGGTAAGACCACATGTGATTCACCGAACTGGTGCATATCAATCGGCGTCCATATTGTACGTTGACCCCTAAAAACGGACGTTTCTCTGTTTAGACTCGAAATTCTAATGAGTATTTTGTTCATCCGCCGCACAAATATTCAAACAATGAAGGCTGCGCCGCGTGCGGCACTGAAACCTGTATTTGGAGCTCACACCGTGAAATGGCCCATCAGCGGGCGCGTGACCATGTCAAGT
>DWHM01000123.1:0-11294 GCA_018247595.1 Losaria neptunus creber | reverse complement strand
ATGAAATGTTGTGCTTACTTAACTGTTGCGATTTTGTATATTTTTTTTTATAATCGCTCTAATTAATAACATTTTGTAGTCGCTTTTGTTATATTTTCAGTCAGTGTGAGAACTGATAAGATTTTAAGAGAAATATGATGTGTGTAACAATTTTTTTAATCAACGAAGCGACAAGATGAGCCTGTCGATCACCTGAGAGTAAGTGATATGCGTGCCCATAAAGATGTGATCTAAATATTTTGTATGACCAAAGAGTTTGAACAGTAGCATTAGCAAAGATAACAGACGCCGCATATTGTATTCACATTTACAAGGCTGTCTCGTTACACCAGTAGCTACAGCACTCTTTGTACTGGAACACAGTAATGTTTGGAGGCAGAAATAGACGTTGCGGTAGTACCCATCTAGATGGTCTCGGGCCACAAAGACCTCATGTGTATTAGTATTAATCAGTAATATTAAATTACCTGCTGTCACTGGAGAGCAAGCTAGAGGTGTTCCCCGGGGGCGACTGCCTCGAATCCGATCCAACGGGCTTCATCATCAGGAGCGACTGCTATGAAACGAAATCATGAAAAATGTCAACATGTTATCCTTTTAATGTTTGTTGATATATAGTAGAATAATGTTCATGAGAACTGATATTATGGACAAATAACGCGAAATCCTTACTACTCTCAAGAACACTACCCATTTTTTTCTGCAATAGACAAACGCCTGATTTTATATGCATATGATATGAAGTAACTATGACATCAAGAATAGCGAAGTTATTTACAAAACTCAGATTCTCATATTTATGACCGCTTGAAAGCTTTGATGTAGTTGAAAGATTTGACTTTATGTGTAATACAATTGAGAGGTAACCTTGGGCTCGTCGTCGATGGTGAGGCTGCTGAGGCTGGTGTTGGCGGAGAATTGCGCAGGCGTGTGTTCCACCAGGAAACGTGAGACGCGCTCCTCGAACACCGACGCGACGCGGCACGACTCTGCAAACATAACATTTACATAAATTTCTTTATGAGACTGGCAGACTCATTGGGTATAAAGGTGCTAGTTGAGGTGTTTACATAACATCACATTTTCTTATCAATATCACTAACAATACTAAATTACATTGGAACATATATTTTTATCGGTATATGTATTCACAGTAGTAAGACAACACCCCTGTAGGAAACAGCTAGTAGGAAATACTAAATGTATTAATAAATAGAAAATAAGTTGAACAGTATTGAAGTTCATGTTCTATTAAAGCAAAAGGGATCAAATGTAATAAAAATATTCTGGATAAAAATATACATGTACGAGACAATATTTTTATACCAGTAGGTTGCGTACTTTCGGAAGTTGTTCATATAATTCATAATATTTTTTATGATTAATTACATGACAGTTTGATGTTTTATTGTAACTTCACTGTTTTTTAAGTGTACGTGACTGTGTACCTGATTCGTGCGCGAGCGCATCGGAGAGGCGCGCGCGGGGCGGGGGCGCTGCAGCGGCGGGCGGTGACAGCGGCGCGCTCTGCCCCGGCGAGTCCGGGATCTCGCTCGGCGAGATGCATCCAGACGTCAGCCGGCTGCACAAATACGTACACACATTAATAAGACTATTGAGATCTATATCCTAAAAAATAAATGCAACTACCCTCTTATTGCTTTCAAAACAGGAACTCCGCCCCTTCTTTAACAATGAGAGACAGAATCGAATATGGCTATTCATCCATCGAAATATAGGAAACAATTTCGGTTTGGTTTAATTTAAACCATTTGTAACATCTTCTTCATTAGCCGATACACGTCCACTGCTGGACATAGGCCTCCCCCAATAATGGAGAATTTTGTAACATAATTTATTACATAATTTTTTACTTTCTGTATTCCTCCACCGTTATGGTCTACTCATAACTGACTCTCGTAGAAGAACTAAAAATAAACTTAGCTGGGTGTGGCTTTCTTTGCGATCGTATCAAGAATTGTTAACGAACATGTATAATGTAAAATGAGGAAGTAATTACAAAAAAATAATTACTTACCTGACTTCCGATACGACGGAGCCCTGGTCATCTTGTTGGGAGCACTCAGGCAGAGAGCCGAGGGAACTGGACCGGGAGAACATCAGGGGCGTATCTTCGACGAAGCGCTGCGTGGGCGAGTCTGCGCGCGCCGAGCCAGCTCCTGGAGTGCCCGGTTGCGAGACGAGTGGCTCCGTTGCGAAGGTCACCGCTTTCGAACCTGCAGGAGTAGTTTGAATTTACATTTGTTAGCAACTCAAATGACGTTCGATATGATAAAAATTATATAAACAGTAGAGATATGCCATCGGAGGTCTAAATAAGTAAGAGGAGGAGGTCAAAATAAGTACCGCCGCAGGTCCTATTTCCATAACCATAAAGTAGCGTGCAAACCTAATAGTATTCTGGTTTGAATAGCAGAGTAGCTATTGAAATTACTGAAGTAACGAGACTGATCACATATCTCATTGCAACGAACAGTGTGGTATAGTTTGTTGTCGTAACTAGCGCCACCACATTGTTATAGAGAACTTATTGGTTGCCATCAAGTGAACTTCAAACACAAATCAAACAATCAATCAGAAAAGTAAAATTAAAAGTAAATAATATATTGGATAGAAAAATTTGGTGTGATAAGATACTGAATTTACGAAGCTTAAAATTTTTATTGAATTAGAAAACATTAGACCACTATGATCTACCAAGACTATCTACCAAGATACGTCAAAAGCGGAAAAAAATTCTCCGAACTAATATCACATATAGTACAACATTGGATAAAAGCGTGTCAACATACGCAACTAGGTGTACCTTCGGCATTGGTTTGTTATGCGGTGGTCAAGGTCGCCATCGAAATGTAATGAAATTATGCGAAACATCCGATATGGCAAAAAAAAGGCTGTTTGTTTATGTCATTGTCATCATCATCATCATCATCATCATCATCATCAGCCGACAAACGTCCACTGCTGGACATAGGCCTCCCCCAAAGATCTCCACTCCGATCGGTCCCGCGCTTGTTAATTGTTTATGTAATATAATCAATTCCGATAATGAAATTATCTAAAGAAAGATTAGAAATTATTAATTAGCAAACTGAAATAACTCACCTTCTTTGTCTTTCCCAGAACTGCTGGTGCTCTGCTCTTGAGGACTGGGCTCCACGTTGATCGTGGCCTGCGCGTTTTTCTTTGCCAGACTGTCCTCCTCGGTCGGCTCTCCGAGACTACTCAGCGAGCTCACTCTAGAGAAATAACCAGGAGTGCCCTCGTCGCAGTAATTTACAGGTTTCTCCGGGCTGATCATCCCCGAACTGAATTTCGTATCGAACACACTCCGTTTTTCGGGGATTGGTTCAGCCGGTGGTGGCTGCGGCGCCGATATCGCTCTGTCGTTATCGTGTCTAGGAGGATCTTCGATGGAACACGTATCCTTCTCGTCCGAATGGGTCATGGCTTCAGGATGTTCTTTCATATTAGGAGTGCTTTTTGGTTTGCCTTCTTTACCTATAACTCGTAAGTCTGACATGGATGTTGCTGTTGAGAAAATGATGGGAGTTTCGTAAGGTGTACCTTCAGTGGCAAAGTGTTTAATAGTGTCCTCGTGAACAGAAGGTCCGGGAGGCTCGGATATATCAGAGCCTGTCTCAGATTGATGCTCAGCATAGCGCAGAGAGTAATCAGTTGGTTGGTCTAGATCTGTTTCTTGATAATCGCCGAAGCTGTTAGGGCTTTCTTTTTTATATTTCTTAGGTTCCGAATTCTTAGGTTTCTCTTGAGCGAGTGTAGTTTCTGCTTCATTGTTTTTAGTTTCTGAGTACTTTCTGCTATAATCTATTGGCTGGTCACAAGAATCTTGGTCGACGTCATAACCAGATTCCGTGTAGTTAGTTCTCATGTCTGTAGAGCTTCTTGGTGGTGGTATTGGTGGTTGATTGTATCTGAGGTAGGCATTATCTTTGGGTAGTGTTGTCGAGGTCCCTTTAAACCCTTCACCCGAAGTATCCATTTTCATTAGGTCCTTGTTTCGCGGTGTCGGTACTGGAACTTTGCCCGTACGCATGACCCTTTCGAACACAGAGTCTGAATGTGTGCTGGTAACTGAATCCTTACTGTCTGACCTGTTAACGTTGCCTGCGCTACCGGTGTTGGAACGTGTCACTAAAGCTCCTTTAAGCAGAGTGTTGCTGCAGCTGAGATAACTGGCTAAGTGTGCGCTATGGCTGAGTGATATTTGTGACGCCAACGTCCCCATGAGCGGGGAACTAGACGTCATTCTGTGTCTTTCTAAATTCATTGCTATTTGTCTTTCTGTTGCGGTGAAGAGGTTCTTCTCCTCTCTGTTGCTGGTAGTAGGTGACGTAGCCGGTTCGATGTTATCGCACGTCTCCGCCAAGTTCTGATCGAGCTCCTGCTCTAATGTCTTTTGTTTCCTTGCGCCGAGCGTCGGTAGAGCTGGTAAGTTCATATTTCTGGCGGTAGTATCTAATGCTATGATATGGGTTTTGCCCGGTTTAGAATTGAGAAGGTTTTTAAGAGCTGCGCTGGAGCCCATGGCTATCATTTTATGTTTGGAATGAATAAGACTTCTGAGCATCGGGACAGCGCCGTGGTCCCACAGGAACTGTTGGTCTAGTTGGCATCTTGCCGATAGGTTCCACAGTGTACCACATGAGTTGCTTACAACTGTTAAGCTAGGAGATTTCAGGTGTTGCAGTAAGACACTTAAACAATTTCTCTCCCGGAGAATTTGCCTGTAATCTTCCCGGACGGCAATGTGACTCGACACATTCCTCATTATACCACCTGCATTCTCTACAATAGCCAATGTTTTTGTTGGAGAATTGTAGCTAAGCATGTCAACGAGAAACCCTAAGGCACCGTCGACAGAACACAAAGCTACTTTATTCATGGAACAATGAGCAGTCAAGTTCCAAAGTGCTGACAATACGGATTTAAGAGTGGCCTCTTTTTGACAGGTCATGGCTGCTTTGGTTAACCCTTTTACAGCTCCGACTTCTCTTAATACTTGTTTACTATTCGTATCTGCTCTCCAAGATAAGTTTCTCAGTACCGCAGCAGTTACCTGGAACGATGATAAAATATATTTTATAACACAAAAGTAAATGAGAGTGATGAGTATTAGGTTCAGAGAAAAGCTTTAAGGGAAAAAGTAATTTTCAATAACAAAATTTACGGTAATTATCTTGAATAGAAATATTATAAACAAATGTTTATCTCTAAATATCGACTAACAAACCATTAATTAACAACTTTACAGTCTGTTTTGTGTACGTGAGGCGCCTAGTGGAACAAATCACTACAACCACTTGACGACCACGCCCAGTCTGTCAAGACTGCATCGATTAAGAAGAAATCTTTGTTAATGATAAAACATTACGGGGTATTTATTAAAGTAAGCGTCAGACGCATTTGCTATAACCAACAGTAATTGTTTAATGACACCAAGAAAAATAAATTAAGACGAAATGTAATATTAAGTGGGAAAACAGTAAATAGAAAATGAATACGGATAAAAGGAACTTACTTGACGCATATCGTCATTTGGTGATTCCAGTTGTTCGACCAGCGCCAACATGAAATCCTTGAAAGAGCACAGCAGAGACTTGTTGTTGCCATCTCCGAATGTTAGATTGGTAAGCGTCATTCCCGCGTACTTCCTCATCGTCAGGCAGGTGTTATCGTCAGTTCTGCTCCCGTGCGCAGCCTGATCTCCGCTCACTAATGCTGCCAGAGCTTGTAAGCCACCTAACTGGCAGACGACGTGTCTGTGCTCTTCATCAAATGAAAGCTTCATTAAGGCTGCGACGCTTTGACTCGGATGTTTAGTAGCGTCATCTTCTATTATTTCTTTTCCTTCTTTCCTCGCGTCCACTAAATCTTCTAATACGTAACAGTATTCGCGTACTTGTTCAAGCAATCTCCACACCCTCGCTTCTCGTCTTCCAGCTTTATCATCAGTTTGGGTGTGGATTATATTCCGCAGAGCTTTAGCGGCGCGGTCGCGAGTCTCTCTAGGTACTTTTGAATGAATGAGCTGCACTAATAAAGGAATACATCCAGCTTGTCGCATCGCTATGCAACTTTCAACCGATCTACTCATCTCTAAGAGAGGCCCGCTTAAGTCAGCGTTGTTTTCTGGCGATAGACTTAGTAGAGATATTAACGAACATACACATTCCATTTTATTTTCTAAATTAGAAGAAGGTCTTGGACAATTATTGGAGCCATTGCTTGAAAAACTGCGGACACTGGAGGTATCTTGGCCAGTCCAAACATCGCGTTCTCCAGGCCAAGTCCCTCGATAAAGTTGAGAAGCTCGTTTGTCTCTTTCGCTTGATCTGGCTGCACTTTCCAAACCGTAATGCAATGTGCTCCTATAATTTGTTCTGTGAGGTCGGTCTTCTTGAGTGTACGTGGAAGACTGTGGTTTCGTGGTTCGTTTTGGTAACGCTCCGGCTTTCTTTTGTGCATGGCCATCATCGCCGTCTATTTCATCGTCTAAGAAGTTGGGGTTTGTTATATCACTACGTTCATCAAATTCGTCTGGAGACGGGGAATGGTCCAGGAAATGTGGTTTAGGAATGCGGCACTCGATATTTGACCGAGACGGTGATTGGTAGTCGTCATCTAGAAAATGTGGGTGGCGCGGGTGGGCATTGGGCTCTAAAGTATCTAATTCCAAAGTTAGGTTTCGAGGGCGTGTCTTATCTGGTTCTTTAGAAGAATATTTTTGCACATTTCTCAGCTTAACATCTTTCGAGTCGTGTAGGCGACGCGTCTCGGGGGAAATTGGTCTACACGGGTTAAGAGGAACTCGATGGGTTTCGCTCGAGGTTGACGGAGTGCAATCTTCACTGGCGGATGGTCCCGAATCGGTTAATGGAGAGTTTGATGAGTCCATACTGCTCCAAGGATCTACCATCACTTCGTTCTCCAACTGAAACAAAAATATAAGAAATTTAATTGCATGCTTACAACTGAGTCAAGGCCAGGTTGGATAACGCAAGCGACTTTAATGGATAATTTTAAAGGTCAGCTTATTATTATGGTCAAATATTATGAACTCGTATATTACAGAATAACAGTAAGGTGATTTCTATTAACGGAATGATAACCTTTTAATTAATTCACAGTATGAAAAAGTTGTAAATTACTTAAGCAAATTATCGGTTTGCGTGTGTAATGTGAAAAGTTTAACTGGTAACGTAAACTATATGCAAATTACTTGCGTTACACAAGTCGAAATACAATACATGAAACGAAATTAACAGAAGTATTCGAGACGCGTCATTCAAAGTTTATAAATGAATATTAAAGTAATATTACAAATAATTAAATATTCATACAATATATGAGTTGTTCTATATTTTAGATTCATAACTAAGCGAGTAAACATTACTGTGTTTTAGTTTCAAAGGGCGCGGTTACCAGCGTTATTACCACTAACACGTAGTTGCTTGCTTCGTTTGGTTTTGTTGTATGTAAAAATACCGGAAAGGTCATTTGGACCCCGCTCTAAGGATCGCTGGACTTAGGGGTACATTACTTTAAGGACTGACCGGCCGATGGGGCAGTAAGAATCAAGAATGGCCGCCGGCAATGTATTATTGGAAGATGCAGGCAGCGGAGGGCAGATTGAATTAGAGATCTTTGTGGCGGGGTTGGGTCCAGTAATGGTTATCTACAGGCTGGTGGTGATGATGAATCGAGATAAATGTGATATTAGAGATAAACATTACGGGTAAATCGGATCGAAGTAGAACGGTTACCCGACGTGGTCAAGGCCGCGCTCGTAAAACGGGCGCTAGTATGTTATTTGTGGACGCAGTCAGAACATCGGTACGTCTTACTGACTAA
This sequence comes from Losaria neptunus creber, assembly GCA_018247595.1. Lineage (NCBI taxonomy): Eukaryota > Metazoa > Arthropoda > Insecta > Lepidoptera > Papilionidae > Losaria > Losaria neptunus. Next base: position 3,398 of record DWHM01000123.1, on the reverse strand, counting down.
CTACTGGTTATTTACGGAGCAATAAAATTAACGTTACAGAACGGATTCGGTCATTTCTAATGTATAAATGTAGATAATAAAATACCTCAACTACACAACAGATCACGGGACCAAAGCTAACCTCATCTGCTCGTAGTGCATCCTGCTAATCAACAAACGAGGCTCTGACTCCTCTCCAACCCACTTTGTGGGTACGGTGGGAGACGGCTCAAATCCCCCTACTATTGGGGGAGGCCTATGTCCAGCAGTGGATGTCTATCGGCAGATGAAGATGAAGGCAAGAAGACAGCAAGTGCTTATCTACATTCTCAGCTGTTACTGTGATTACAGATAATAAAGCGTGCTCGCTGAAAACAACTATTTCTCATGTGTGTGTGACTACAGAAAAACGGCGATGATGTTATGGTGGTATATTGACGATATGAAAGTAAGTATAAATTGGTAAGGTCGGTTCGAAAAAGGGCAACCATCATCGAAAATTATGGATGCATGAAAGGTGTGCGTGGTGAAAGGTGAACTCTCCGGAGGGCCACCGTCGTTAGTATTAGCAGACTACTCTAGAGAATCCATAACGGCATATAAATGCAAATGGCGCTGAACTGGCTCCGAGCATGCTGGATTGCGGAATGATTTAACAGTCATCAGATATATATATTTTTTTTTTTATTCTAGTCGGTGATGATACGAGCAAGGCGTTTACCTGATGGTAAGTGACACGCTTGCTCATAACAACGCGGCGCTGGTTAAGATGGTATACAGCACCACATTGAGCTTATCGCTTTGTTATGTAAAGTGTTAAGTCTCGTTACCCCAGTAATTTTACCAGTATACCTTTTCAAACTGGAACACAGTAATGTTTGAACATTACTATTTGGCGGTAGAAATGGGAGCTGGGGACCTACTTACACGGTCACCAGTTAAGGAAACCTACCACCAGTGGATGTTGTATATCACGTATAAAGATTCGAATCCAGCGCAGGTATGGTCGAAGAAGGGGTCGTGGTGTTGTGCTAAAGGGTTTTTTTTTTTAATTCGTTTCCCTTTCTATTTTGGATAAGGACCTTTGTCTTTTCTCTCTCATACAATTCTTTTTATTATTTTCTTATTTGTTGTCCCTAATTTTGTACTCATTCATACACCATGTTATAATTCACTTTTTATGTGATAAAGGGTTACTGTGGTCTTTTATTATGGTCGTGAATACGGCGTTTCGTAGGGTTTGTTTAGTGTCTAAGGTGCAGTTTACTAGCGGAGACAACATCAGAGTTGAGTAAGAGGAAAAAACCTTATATCGAAAGAGACATTAATCAGACTGGTGGTAGGTCTACCGAAAAATAGTAATGTTCAAATATAACTGTGTTCCGGTTTGAAAGGTGCTGTATGCTAATAAGATTACTAGAATAACGAGACTAACGTTTTAAGGCGAGCGCGAATTAGTGCTGTATACCATCTTAACCACCACGTTGTTATGGGCACGGGTATCTTTTACCATCAGGTTAACGCCTTGCTCGTCTCATCACCGACTAGAATAAAAAAAAGGGTAGTTATACTGATTATTTTATCGTATATATGTACATTCTAGCATAAATAACTGCATGGATCGTTTGTTACCTCTCTGTGCGTAAAAAGACATTAGTATGCGAAAACCAGTACTAAACAGTCTCATATATAATCATGAGGATGTTTTTAATTTTTTTCTATTATTAATAGAATTTTTAAACCGTGAAAACACGCGAGTCACTAGTCTCCATTACAACGAAAATGAAAGAGAAGACATTTCTAATATATGTTTAATAAGGATGATGTGGCCGGTGCACCGTTAACCTCCTTTTACATCTTAACCGTCATGTTGAAACTTTCCACGGCTGCGGTAAAAAGATGTAATGTCAATCCCATCATTATGGTGGGCTGCTCATCTCGGAGCTGAGCCGATGAGATACTTTCTTTTATTAATGCAACAGCCGCTTTCTAATTATAAAGATGATATTTCTAACGTAACGACGTGTAAAAATCTCAGATGCTGTAAACATCCTCAGGTTACGTACAAAGAGGTTCGGCTATCCATTCTAATAAGAACAGCGAGGGTATGGAACAACTTGGCGGCGTCAGTGTACCCCAAACACGACGTGGGCGTCTTCAAATCAGGAGTAGGCATCTGATAGTTTAATGTCCTTATCATCACAGACCACATCGCCACTTAACACCAGGTAGGATCGTGGTCAAGCATTGACCATTACATTAAAAAAAAAAAGATGATGTCCACCACCCATGAATACTATACAGTACCATTCTGATTAATAGGTAGTAATTATATGGTTGGAAAAACACTGGTAGGTCTCTGTTGCTATAGACCGTCTAGTTGGTACCGCAGCTCCTATTGCAGCCGTCAAATAGTAATGTACAATCATTACTGTGTTCCAGTTTGAAGGGTGCTGTATGCTAGTGAAATTGCTAGGGTAAATATACATGTTGTCTTAATATGAGGAGCGCAATATGCTGTGTTTACCGTCTTAACCAGCGCCTTTATGGGCGGCGTATCACTTACTATCCGGTGAAGGCTTAGCTCATCTCGTCGCTTCGAAAAATTAAAAAAAAAATACTGATCTAATCAAAATGTTGAAAGTTTGCATCTAAAATTAGCATTCATTGGTTCAGCGAAGTTTAATAGCACACTGTATCAATGTTCACGGAATATAATTCCTATAAAAGGCAAAGAAGCCTTTGGAACTTTTCCAAGCTATTACGCATCCGCTGGCGAAGATCTCTGCAGCAAAGCAACGTGGCACGGTCAAGGTCTAAACAGCGCTATTGAGCTTTAAATTTAAAAAAAAAAAATTTTTTTTTGGTCTTGCGGACAATTGGTATGTGATACGCCTTGCTCATAACGTGGCGCTGGTTAAAATGATATACACAGCACCAGATTGCGCTCGTCGCTTTTAGATGTAACTTGTTAAGTCTCGTTACCCCAGTAATTTCACTAGCATACAGCACCCTTCAAACCGGAAAACAGTAATGTTTCCACAGTACTGTTTGTCGAGTGCAGTAGGAGCTGCGGTGGTACCTACCTAGACGGTCTTCGGCAACGGTGACCTAACGCTAGTTATATATAATAACAAGTTATTATATATATATGTGAGAAATGGAACGCAAGGATGTATGAAAGGGATGGATGTGAAGGAAAGAGGGAGAGGGGAGATAATTTTAAAAGAAGAATAGTAGTACGAATTGAGAACAAACAAGCGAGGAAGGCTTGGGAAGACGTTTTGTAGGACGGTTGGATTTTTTGTATGTGATGTTCTTTAAAATAGATTTAAAAAAAAAAAGTAGTATTCATCAAGGTTTGTTAAGTTGTTTTTTTTTTGTTTCTGATGAAATATCCCGCATGTATAGTAATAGAG
>DWHM01000122.1:0-11326 GCA_018247595.1 Losaria neptunus creber | reverse complement strand
TAGTAGCTGTGTGCAGACGTTACTGTGCTTGCCAACCAGTGTGACTATTAAGTTAAAGAAACGTTTGTAATATCCTTTCTCCCATGTCTACGATCACAACGTATTACCAGTGTTATTGCTATAAGAAGGTGTATCAATTTCTATAAATATTGTGGTTATAGAAAACGACACAAGTGCGGATCGATCCGACGAAATATCGGAGTTGGAGAGCTGTCTGCGTTCGTCGGGCGAGCTGCTGGACGGCGAGGCGGACGACGCGACGTACGACACGCTAGCGGACCCCGCGCGCCCAGCCTCTGCCGCACCAGCAGCAGCAGCCGCATCAGCCGCACCTGCTGCACCTGCCGCCGCCGCCGGTGCCTGTGCGGAGCCGCCTTTCGGTAAGAGTTAAGTTTCACCGTCACACGCATTAGGACAAAGCGTTTTGCTTCGTCTTTAATAGCACAAACAGCAAAGGATTAGCACATGTTGGTGTTTCCGTCCAATTATTTATTTATAATATAGCAGCAACTAATGATATGCAAAATAAAATTATAAATAACTGTCTAGATAAATTAGATCCAATTATAGGTTATCGCAGCTAGTTATTAGTTTAGAAACAATTTTGTGTGCTCTCTGCACTGACATCACGTAGATAACCATAAAATGTTTATATATGTATGTACATATATGTGGTATCGCAGTAGAGCATTCGTTTATACAATTTAAAAAAGGTAAACACTCAATAAGCGGTAGGAATGTCTTCACATGTGGTCTCATTAGCTTACAATTCTCTATGGTACTATCACCACGACAACATTTCAAGTTTCTGTCATCGAGTAGTAGCTAATAAACATAGCTGTGTTCCCTTTTGCGGTAGAGGGGTGGGGCGGGAGGGTCAGAATTCACTGGATATGAATCGGTACGTACCACCACCGCAATACCTAATGTGATTAATGCAACGTTGTCCGTGACCCAGTCACATGAGCGTCTCATTGTTACGAATTAAAGAAATTGTATGCGCAGAACAGCGAGCTCACGTCCTGCTATTTGTTTCATATAGAACGAACTAACACACAGTTGCACTCGGTGTTCAGTGACAATGAGATCGTGGATGGTGAAGTGTGTTCATTTTAAACACTTGATGTATGTACACTGACTGTATCGTAAGTGAGTTGTATAACGCGTGCGCAGAGGGCGCGCAGGCTGCAGGCGCGGCCCGGCTGGCGCAGCAGCTGTGCGTGCCGGCGCGCGCGCTGTCCGCCGCCCTGGGCCGGCTGCTCGCGCACGCGCCGCCGCAGCTCGCCCGCGCTCACGAGGCCCGCAGCGCTCTCGCCGCTCACCGCGACCTCGCCGACGCACTGCGCGCGCGCGCCCTGCACGCCAACGACGCGGGTACCTTCTTTTTTATACCACCAGGCGACGAGAGAAGCAAAGCGTTCACCTGATGGTAAGTGAAACGCTTGCCCATAACAACTCGGTGCTGGTAAAGATGGTAAACACAGCACCACATTGCGCTCGCCGCTTTGAGACATAAAGTGTTAAATCTCGTTACCCCAGTAATTTCACTAGCACACAGCATCCTTCTACTGAAACACAGTAATGTTTGCACATTACTATTTGGCGGAAGAAAAAAGAGCTGACCTACCACCAGTACCACGTTGTGACGGGACAAGAGAGAAATTGCTTTTTTTTGGATTATTTGCGAAAAAAATTATTGATTATAGAATGTATTTCAGATTTTACAATGACAGAAGAGATCTCCTTCCCCAAGGCCGTGGATGTGGACCGATCTATGCAGGTGAGCGTCGCCATGTCGACGGAGAGGCTGTAGATTTGTTTCGGGCGATCAGTCCGCTTTGGATGTCAGGCGCTGGAGACACTCACCAAAGACTACTGAAGTTGACTTAGTACTTATCAATTTTATATTCCTGTCAATATCAAATAATAATTAAATGAAGTTCATTTGTTTGGCAGTATGTATTATTTAACGAAATAGGTCTTGAAGTTTCCTTTTTGGCAATACAACGCTTGTTCCCCAGTGCGCCTGCGCTTGAGATGACGCACTTGCTTATCATACAACAATAGAGTTTATTGTTGATATGTTTAAGAATGCAGGTGTCCGTGTTGATTTCGTGTCCCATGTTGCACACACGAAACTCTTGCGCATATATTTTATTTATTGTAATATTTTATGTTACTATTGTTATAAATAATACATTCCATAAACAATTCAAATCCTTCACAATACAATCGTACGAACCGTTTTGTTTTTGCTGTTTGACATTTTCGCAATTACAATTTATTTATAATAAGGACTACCTTTGTTATATAAACGAAGTTATAGGTAACAACTTAAATAATGTATCCAGTCAAAAGTGATCACTGCTAATTATTGGTTTAAACACAGAATTTTGTGTGCACTATGCTCTCGTACTCTGCTTCTCGTAAAAATATATATTTTTTTTATCAATTCTCAGGACCAACCGAGCAACGGGGGTTGATCTCCCACTAGTTAATGGATTAAATTCGACCCGACGACCGCACGCGCCCGCACGCCGGACTCGCGGCCGGTCCGGACCCCGCAGGCTGCAGGCCGCGGCCCCGGTCCGGGAGGGCAGCGTGCACAAATAACATCCGGAAAGCATTTTCCCTCTCACAGTCATTCAGTTAGCGTAGCAGGAAAAGTAAATAAAAAGTGTTAACCGTATTTTTGTAATATTTGTTTATAGGACGGATATGAAAACAATTGTATATTTTGTAATAATTGTGTCCCTCACCCTCTCGTTACCTTCGCTCTGTTGGATGTAATCTAATTATTGTGTAATATACTTGTGTAAGCAACCTGTGCCACGTCCGGTGCGCAGGCCGGGCCGGCTGGTGTACGTACACCGCCCACGCCCACGCCCACGCGCCCCACGCCCCACGTCCCACGCCCCACGCCTGGCTCGCCGCGCACCAACTCGAGACCGACTTTTGACTTCTAATGTATATACGACTCGTCTCATTCGACTAATCATCACGCCGGAGCCTGTTCGGCGTGAACTGTTTATATGTAGATATTTCTGTGTAAAAAAACTCTGTCTCGAGTTCAGGGCGGAGTGGCCGGCACGCGCGAGCTGCTCAGTGTGGCTTCCAAACCAAACATCCGATGCGGGTAGATGTGAAATTCATGATTATGGAATGTTGATTATGTTATACTAGATGAACACAATACTTCTGCAACGCCATGATCTATTGCATGGTGCAGTTTCCGTTTGATTTAAACATCAGCGCACTTTTACCATGTCTTTTATGGAACTTTTTTGTTATTTGTTCGAGGTAAGATTTCACAAGTATTAACAACCAGTAAATCTGAGAAGAGATGATGGGCACTAATTTGCGGTACATGATGTCATGACGTCATGACGCATAACATAAAAGATAAAATTATTTACGCTTCTTAGGGTAGTCGAACATTAAGCGCTTTATGGTAAAAGTACGTTAGAAATTATATAATTACATTCATACATATGTATATATATATGTAATCTCCTGAGCGGTTTAGCCGATTAATCTTTATGACGTGACAGTATATTGTGGTGAATTAGTATACTAAACCCAATAGCTTGTGTGTAGAGGTCTTCCTCTCAGTGGGGAGTGACTGACCGCAAACCTTGTGTTATAGTGCTCAGAGCTTAAGCCCGGCGGATGTTGGGCTTTCGGTTTCATTGTTTAATAATAACTAAAATAAATACTACACTCGGCTTTAAGTGTTGTTGATAGATCATTTACTAATTACTAGTTGATTCGATAAGAATTTAATCGCCCAATTTTATATTTGTACCCTGAACAGCTCTCGCGTGCGTGTTATAGTTTTATCGCAGGGACGTGCTCGTATAAATATGTGTACGTCCGTGCGTGTGTATATATACTAATAAATCGCATCTTAGGCTAGGCTTAGACCAAACGGACCCATCCATTTTGTATTTAGCACTTTGTATCCGCGCGTTGGCGTGTTTTGTATGTTGTCGCGGGGTAACCGTGCGAGCGCGGTGTGCGGTGACGTCACGCCTCGCCCCCCGCCCCCCCTCACGCCTCGCCCGGCCCAGGGGCAGCGGGAGCCGGGGGCCGGGGGCCGGGGGCCGGGGGCCGGGGGCGAGGGGCGACGAGTTCATGTCTGAGCGTCCAATTGCATTACAATCAGTTTAAGTTAACAAGTACTGCGCCCTCACTTCACATAGACACCTGCAGCTGATGAGGAGCAGCGCCGATCCGGTGTTCAGTTTTTCATTCGGCGGGACGACGGGACGAGCGAGGAGTTCACCTGATGATAAGTGATACGCCGGCCCGCAGCAACGCGCCGCTGGTCTACACTGTTTACACTGCACCACATTGCGCTCGTCGCCTCGAGACTTGTAATGTGTTAAGTCTCGTTACCCCAGTAATTACACCAGCATACAGCGCCGTTCATACTAGATCACAGTAATGTCTGCACATTACTATCTGTCGGTAGAAGTAGGAGGTGGTGCGGGACCTACCTAGGCGGTCCGAAGAAACAGAGACCTGCCGCCAGTGAATGTTATTAATGATTTTTTCCAATCGGGTGCATAGCCAGAAGTGACCTGGCACAGCTGGGGAGTGGTGCAACTTGTTCCCTCCCCATGACGTTTAAGTTGCGAGGAATGGTTTTCCTATATACTACATTATATACCTTCCGACGGGTGCAGGTGGTGCAGGTGGTGCAGCGCGCCTGCACATTTTGTACTACACGTCCATGACGTCTAGCAGCACATCACTTCACTACATTATGTAAAACAAAAGGAACCCTGGCGAAGGTCGCGGGAAAGCACTGGGCGCGGACAGCGCCGGACCGACCGGAGTGGAGAGCTTGGGGACGGGCTATGTCCAGCTGTGGGCCTTTATCGGCTGATGATGATGAGCCCCGATGATCCATTCCTACTTATGGAACTTGTAATTCCACAGCAAGTGTTCACTGCTCCCGGTCACCGATCAGCTCGGAACGCATCCATCAGATACTTGGTATAACACACAAATACGAAAACTGACACCAAATATTACGTGATACGCCCGCCCCTAACAGTAACACATAGGTGTTATTCTAAGTAGCTCCGTACTGCATAACGCTCCTCGCTTTAGGACACGCGTGGTGTGAACCCTCGTCACTGCAGCGCCTGCTGCTGCTCCTCGGTCCTGAACCCTGGACACGGTGGAACTCATTAGCACGCCCGGCGAGTGCCGACTGCACTCGTATTACTGCGGTGGTGCTGTCGTCCATGCGGACTCCCGGCGGTCGGTTGGTTTAGCACTACATGTTTTCTCGAGGCACTCTTCAGTCATCACCGTCATGAACAGCTTGCGGCAGCCCACAGCTGGACATGGACCTCTGCAAGGAACTCCTCAGTCACCCACTCATATTACTTAGAACTCCAACCGACTGATACCGTCGGTCCGGCCGCGGCTCCAGTTCCTCAGCACTTCACCAAATATCTGGTGTGAACACTTAAGAAAGGAGGAGCACCCCCCGGAGGTGTATCCTCGTGTGGACAGTACACGCGGCCCGCGGGTACCCGTATAGCGCTACGTATATGTTCAAGTGCCGCTGCGGTACACTTAAATACCAGGTTGTACCGACTGGAGCGGAGACGCTCTCGAGCTGCTGAGGGGCAATCAGGCGATGAGGCGATGAGGCGATGAGGCATTGAGGCGATGAGGAGGTGAGGAGGTGTCGCCGGGCCGAGTGTCTCAATAACGCGGGGCGCCGGCTCCGACGCAAATTGGGCCCCGGGGCGCCCCCGCCCTCTCGCTCCCGCCCCTGCCCCCGCTCCCGCTACCGGAGAGGTGTGCTGTATTCATTATCATGCCTGCCCACTCCTGGGATAGCGTTATTCCATACTTTTCACTAATATTCGTCAACGTCCATCTACTCTCAACTGCTTTGTGTAGGAACTCCCCACCATCTGATAAAAGAACTACTACTCCATCATTTTCAACATCATCAGCCGATAGACGTCCAGTGCTCGACATAAGCCTGCCCCAATAATGATGGGGTTTGAGCCATCCCCCACCACGCTGCGGGTTGGCAGTAAACCAGAACCTCGTCTGTTGCTGTTGATTAGCAGGGTGCACCGCGACCAGCTGAGGTTGTCTTGGATCCCACGAGATGTTGTGTGGGGCCCCTTACAAACCCATCATTTTCAACATTAAAAGAAAAATCGAAATTTTGATTTTCTTTACCGACGAAGTGACGAGACGATCAACTGGTTAAGATGGTATTTACAGCACCATATTGCGCTCGTCTCTTTAAGACATAAGGTAATATTGTGTATACTTTTCGCGTACATTAATACTAATAGATCTTTATTGGTCGTATCCTGTTCTGCAGCAGGCGAGCAGTGCGCACGCGCAGCGGCCGGCCCCGCCGCGCACCCTCGCACGCGCCATACAGGAAACATTCCAGGTCACAACACGTCATCACCAGCCGATAGACGGCCCACTGCTGGACATAAGCCTCCCCTAAAGATCTCCATTCCAACCATTCCTGCACAGTCTATATCCAACAGTTCACCTATCCAATAGATGTAAAACTAGGGAAAAGAAAAAAGATAGAGAAGAGTATATAATGAAAAGAACATAAAGGACCTTTACCCAAAATACGAAAGGGGAAAGATATCAAAATAAATAAAAAAAATTATATAAAACACAGTTCACTGTTTACTGGCGGTAGGTCTCTTGCCGGAGACCGTCTAGGTAGGTACCGCCGCAGCTCCTATTGCAGCCGACAAATAGTAATGTGCAAACATTACTGTGTTCCGGTTTGAAGAATGTTGTATGCTAGTGTAATTAGTTGGGTAACGAAACTTAATATATTTCAAGGCGATGAGTGCAATGACGACGATATCATAGACAAGCGTATCACTTACATTAAGGTGACCGTCTCTCTGATTTCCTCAAAATGACAATCTCATATAGTCGTCTGAATATGACTGAATAGTTAGAAACAATGAGCACTGTTACATTGTTCGCGGAGTTAACAGAACGGTACAGTGACAGTCTCATTCATTGCCATTGAAAGACTTTTTAACTCGACGCTGTCTACTTGCAGCGTTAGGGTTACCATGAACAAAAAAATAAACATTTCCTACTATAAGATTCTCTCTTTTCCTCGCCACTATCTCATATGGTGGTGGGGGCAGCTTTCCATATCTCTTTCCTCCATTTCGCTGTCCTCGTCATCGTCATCAGTCACTTGGAACTCTCGCATACCTCTTGACACTAGATTTTTCCACAACGTCTTGAGTATGCCTGTATTACTATAACAAAAAAAAATTAAGCTGTCGATATATAGTAACGAGAAAACCAAAGTTTAAATTAAATGACAACAGATACAAAATCTTCCATAATTTACCATTTCCAGTTTTTTTTAACACTGAACTTAAATTTTTGAAAAGAAAACAAAATCAGGAAATACAAAAAATAGTTAAAAATACCTAAATATAAGAGCTTTTTGATTAAAATATGTCAATGTATCCCAAACGTTAAATATATCTGTAAAATGTTAAATTAACTATAACAAAGTTACGTCATAACTTATTTTGGGGATAGAATACTTTTTAAGCAAGAACCTATACTTAAATGCGCGAATGTAATACAATAAAGATTTTTATCATCAACGAATTGATAAAATAGCCTTGGTAACAAGTTTTTTTTTTTAAATGGACTAACACTTAACCTCGATTTCAAATGACAATGAGGGCGTGGATGGTGAAGCGTGATCGCCCAGAATACCGCAGCACTCATTTGTTGACAGTAAGTATACTATGGCGGTAGATTACAAAAGAGTGGTAGCTAGTCAATTTAGGAAAAAACCATTCCAATAATATGTGGCTCAAGAATCGAACCAGAGACCTACTAGAAGACAAGAGCTGTATCTATGTATATTGATTTTAGGAAAGTCTTTTAACGAGTAAATGCTATTAACCCTTTCGTCCACTGCAGCATCGGACTTTGGATTCGCGGACCCGAAATCTATGACGTAATACGAGAGTCTTCGACTCCTCAAAACCTGGTACATATTAGTGACCTAGTTGTACTCACGTCTCCGTAGTGGAAACGTGGTTGGATAACGGCCACTTTTCCACCTTTGCTCTGAACAGCGGAAGTGCAGCGCGCGCCGTGAGAGTCCACTACAATGGATTTAATAGGTCGCCTATAATACAGAACGTTTTCGCACGCATTGATACAAACAAACAAACACTTTTTTTCTTACATATAATCAGCTATTACTTGATATAAATCTCACATGATATTCAAATTAAAGTAATCTCGAAAATGACGAAGCGAGCTCGCTAAGAATACTGTAACTCATACAAATTCAATCAAAACACATAAACTTTGTTAAACAGACATATGTAATATCAAGCTATGTTCACAGATATGATTATCTTATTCTTAATCGTCGCAGTCTTGATTGGCCGTGGTCATCAAGTAGTTGTAGTGACCCGTTCTATTAGGCGCCTCCATTCTCTCCTGATTGCTTCCTTTTTCGCACAGTCGTGCAAAGGGACATCTAATACCACTCTCATCTGATCCGTCCATCTCATTTGCTCTGCCTTGTACTCTAACGCTTTCCGTCTTTCCTTGCACTACTACTACTATACCATCTACGAACTGATAAACTCCACGACCTGCTGCACCATAATCGAACCAAGGTGTTTCCTTAACTTAACTAAGGACGAAGAAGATTATTTATGATGAAGTGAGCCGCTTGATCCGTAATGTTAAAAAATTCTCATACGTACAAAAAATCTATTTATCTGTGGACTCTTTATACGTAATTATTAAGGAGTCTGAAGGACGCTGTATCTTATGAAATAATGTATTAATTAATAGAGTGTTAAGTTAAACCATCTCGAATCTTAATCAAGATGACAAGAGTATGTAGAGCATACAAAATGTCATCGTATGAAAAGGTTTTGACAATGCACCGCTGTAATACTCGATTAAAATATAAGTTAATTTAAATTGTTTCCAATAGCAGTTAGTGGTTTGTTGTTATTTATTAGTATAGTAAACCTAACTAATTCTCACTAACCTGACCGTATGTTTTCTCACAAGCGTTGAATTGATTTACCATCACGTTGACCAAGTACGGAGAGAAGTCACATGCTAATTCAATAATATTGCTATATAGTTACAGCGCTGTTCAAACCGGAACTATGTTCATTACTGTAAAGAGGAAATAACTACTTGGCCGATCTTACAAGAGACAAAATGGAGTTATAGACTTATCTGTCATTTGTATCATAGTATCTTTAAAAAAGCTGAACCTATTGTCATTGAGAATGTTCTTAATATTCATTAGAAAATTTGAAGATCTTTTCCAGATTTTGACTGAAAAGTTGTTTATTTATTAATATACAATTTATTATTATTTATGTTCTCTCGTTTCAGCTCTCCGTGGCGGAGGTGGAGCTCCGTGCTGCTGCGGAGGAGCGCGACAAATTCTTGAATGACGCCAACTTCAACAGCCTGCAGAACGATGAGGCTGTAGCGCGCGCTCGCCAGGAGAGAGACGAGGCCATCGAAAGGAAGAAGACAGCAGAGGTACCTCTTTAATTTTTATCAACTCCAACTAATATTAATCTTGTTGTTATCTTAAAAATACGTACATATTACCTATCAAACCGACTAGGAAAATTAAAGAGTGATGTAAAAATAATATCTTTTTAATTATGTTTTGCAATTGTTTCCAGGTGGCATTGGCGAAGACGCGCGTCGAACTGATGCAGGCCAACAGCCAGCTATACGAGGCGGTACGCCAGAAGGTGGACCTAGGGCAGCAGCTCGAGCAGTGGCAGGTTTGTAACACCTAATGTATAAAATAATTTGCGGTGATCAGTATTTTATGAACATGATGAGGTTATAAAATACATTTATATAATGTAAGTTTTAAATTAATCTATGTATAAAATATTAATTTTCATTTTACTAATCTTTTACTTATCATTCATATGCTTTACGCAGATGGACATGCAGGAGCTTATCGACGAGCAGATGAAGCACAAGCTAACGACGCAGGAGAAGCGGCGGAAGGTCCCCGAACCACCGGCGCCGACGCGTGCCTCGAGAATACTCGGATTCTTTCAGCGGTGATCTGCTGCGCCCAAACCCTGGAGCGTCCGACCTTCCCGCCCATACACGGCACCACCACAACTGTACCGCTGTACCTACAATTAAAAACACCAAACCAAGCAAGCCCCCGCGTCGCCAGTCCTGTGCGAGACTGATGCGTCCGCCATCTTCTGCGCGACCGCCATCTTGAGCGCGTCCGCCATCTTATTGCATCCCGATGCGCGTCGATTGAGAGCCTGTTTTTCTTACTTCGCATTTCATCCAAATCATCCGACGTGTACACATTAGCAGTGATAATAAGTGTCTTAATTAAAAATTTTATTGTAACGTTAATTGTAATTTTAAACACTTTACTCGAGTTATTTAGAATGTTTAGACGTAAAGAGTGCGCACCTTTTTACACAAGACGGCATCGGTATTTATGTAAAGTATATTTTTAAAATTCACATTAATAAAGTTGTTAGTTACAAGAAACCTTTAGAAATCATACCGTTAGCATAAAACAAATAAAAATATAACATAGTAATATTTATTCATTGTACAGATGAATGCACCTATTTACATTATACACTACCTACCTATTCGTATCAACACACTACTACATTCGTATCAAAGCCGCAATGTATAAAACAAAAGATATTTTATAGTAACATGGTATAGTACCACATAAAAACTCCGGTGCACGTTAATGATAAGATTTTTATCACGATAAGAATATATTTTTTTTAATACTTTAAATAGCCATATAATTTACCGATAAATTAATAGAGGAATTAAGCGATCTGTTGCAATTTTTTTTTTGTAATAATATAACATCTTACAACAACTCGTACTTAGATTACCCAAGATGAAGTAGTATAGTTAATTTTATTTTTCTTAATTATTAAGAACATTGTATTGTGCCTTAATACAAAAGAAAATACTTATTTTTGACAGATTAGTAAACTAAATATAGTACATCAAAAAATATATATAGTTCAAGACAACAGATATACATATATCAATTTTATATTAATTATTAATAAACTATGCCAGTTTGAACGGTTTTGTAGCTTGTGATTTTACTGGGGTAATGAGACTCAATATCTTATCTGTGAGTGATAAACGTAATGTGGTGCTGTGTATATCAACCTAACATATCTTTAATATCGTGCGTATCACTTATTTTAACGTGAGAATCTGCTTGTCTTGCGCATCATCTAATATAATATAC
>DWHM01000121.1:0-11340 GCA_018247595.1 Losaria neptunus creber | reverse complement strand
CATCTGTTCATAATATTGTTATATACATTCTTCATTAGTCTGTGGTTTTGTTTATTTTCAAAATGGCGTATTTTGATTGAGAATCTATTGACATTGTTGAGCACAGATAAAACAAAATTATTTTAATTCGTTATTTAATTTAATATAACCTTTTTTAAGACAGCTAAAAAATTTTGCTTTTAAATTTTTATACAACATAAGAAGCGGAGTTGAGACAAATTTATATTTTTCTAATACTATTTTCTGTTGATATGTAATGTTATTGCTCGTTTGACCGTCTGGTATAGCACTTCGGTGATAAATATTAAATACCCTTGGTATATTTTTGATTTTTTTTCTTCTTTTCCCTGATATTATAGTTCAGGGCTTTTTTATCTTATTATTTATATCATTGTGATTGGGAGTGTAAAGGGTCCCACAGAATAACTCACGGGACCCGAGCCAAACTCATCAGATCGCGGTGCATGCTGCTAATCAACAGACGAGGTTCAGGCTCCCCACCAACCCGCATTGGGCCGGCGTGGTAACAGATGGCCCAAGTCCAACCCCATTATTGCTGACGCCATGTCCAGCAGTGGATGTCTATCAGCTGATAATGATTCTATTGTAGAAATTATTTTTAGATACACCCAGTCCTTTGATGAGTTCAATTAATGATTTTTTTGATAATCAACTAGGCGACGAGACGAGTATGGTGTACACCTGATTGCAAGTGATACGGCTGATCATAACAACATGGCGCTGGTTAAGATGGTAACAGCACCATATTGCAATCGTTTTGAAACGTAAGGTGTTAAACTCGTTACCCCGGTAATTTCACTAGCATACATCACCATTAAAACCGGAACATAGTAATGTTTGATTACTATTTGTCGGTAGGAATAGGAGCTGCGGTGGTAACTACTCAGACAGTCTCCGGCAATGAAGACCTACCACCAATCTATTTTATTTTCTTTTCTTCACCACTATCTTATGGTTCATATACAGATAAAAATATAAACTTGTATACTCATAATCTTCCCAAAAAAATCTTATTTCAGAACAGTAAAGTATGGTGTTGTAATCATTAATTACTGCTGTAATAAATATGCTAAATAATAGTACTATTTTGGCGGTAGAAATAGGAGCTGCGAACCTATCCAGGCGGTCTTCTGCTATAAAGACTAGAGATCATCATGAGCTTGGTGGGAGACGGTTCAAACCCCTCCAGTATTGGATATGTTCAGCAGTGGACGTCTATCGGCTGATGATGAATGATGTATGTATCACGTAATATTAGGGGCCGAGTTTGAATGAAATCGTCGGATACAATGTCGGAAAGCGTCCACTATCTCATTTAATGCCGTGAACACGTAAGGGACACGAACGCCCGCCGTGTACTTTGGCACTTTAAAACTTTTCAACTTTTTAAAGGCAATAAATAAAATCGATACGTCTCACTCGTCGAAATGCGATACATCGGACCGGCCAATCGAGCTGACAGGTGGAATCGATTATCACGAATTTTTAGGCGCGAAAATAAATCTGTTTAGATTATAATCGTGTTCACTCATTACACCCCACATCCGGACAATTTGTTTTAATGTAATGCGCTTCATACATTAGCCGGTTACTTAAGATTATTCACGTATCGGCCGGTGATATGTGAAAATGAGCACTTTTAGTCATTCCTTATTGCGAAGACGGGGGGAGGGAGAGGGGGGGCGTGCGCGTGCGGGAACAGACGCAAGTAACCGAAACACTGGAGCAGGAACCAACCGGCAGTGGCCGGCTAGAGGTCACCATACAAAGCAGATCCAATAGCGAGTGACCTGTCACAGAATAACGCGTGACACTCGGCACGTACGGGTGTATTAAAATATAATGTATACGTGAGGATTGAGTGGCAGCGCGGCGTCCGCACTGCACCACACTGCGCGCACTTGCTTGATCAGAAATACTGGGATCATCATCAGCTGATAGACGCCCACTGCTGGACGCAGCCCACCCCCAATAGTGGGCGGATTTAGGCCATATCCCACAAACCTTTCATACGTATCCTTATACAATATACATGTATATATATATAAGTATGAAGAGACGTCGTGTCTTGACGCGGTGCCTACTGTGATACCATGGCAAACCACCCATACCACCCACACCACCACCACCACCCTGGGGTCCTGTTAATCATTCAAGGTTGAAAGTAGTATTACCGTGTAGCTCATATCGCATGTCCGTAATGTTACCTAATGCGAGCGGCACCGCGGGCACAAGGATGTAAAGAAAACAAATAGACGATATGAAATTGTTTAAACGGGAATCGAAGTGAGAGTGTATCGGGCTCCATCTGAAGGTCGAGCGGTTTCACTCGAATTACAGTGACCGGCGTGTTAGATTATTGCTATGAAATGTTACGCAAGTAGTGTCCGCCGCGACGGCAGCCGTTGAATCAACAGACCATCGCCGGCACTCATTTATGAGTGGTGGATATTTTGTATCATTGTGTCGGCGCGTGTAGTCTTTCCCCTGTAGCCTGTAGCGTGTAGTGGTGCTGCCAGCGGCGGCGGCAGCACTACACGCGGACACACACACACCTCTCCTTTAGCCTGCAATTTACATCTAACACGAACGTCCGCTTTATTGGGTCCCCAATTATTATTACCTCAATCAAGTAGTAATTGAGGTCTGTAAAATGTTCCACGTGTTATTACCACGGTAATGAGGTCACAGAAATCAATAAGAATTCATTGCGCACACGTACAAATAATGCAAGTAAACATGCATTTGTTTGCAATAACGACAGCCGGCCCACGCGGCCCACGCGGCTGCTCGTACGCTCTTCAGTTTGGGATGTTTACTGTGGATACATTACTGTGTTTGAGTTATTTTACTGTGTACAACAATGTACATATCGCTTCAATTACTTTTTAATAAAAAAAATTAAACGACTCCGGATATGTGTACATATATCAGAGCGCAGGGCTGTCCTCAAACACGCGCGCGAACATTACTGTGTACCGGTAGAGAAGTCGCTGTAGTAATATTACTGGGCTCCTTTTGATATACATGTGCACATCATTTATAAACAGGACTACCCTCGTGTTCAAAGGAGAGTAGCGGTCCGTGCATTGCTGAGGTCTCTGCTTCGATTCCGTGATCGTTACCATTTCGTCTCCATATAAAGTTGCTCCGCGGTGACGCCGGAGGTGGTGCAGCGGATAACTCGACTTTTTATATTATAAACATTTTATTTTACTTGATTTATTAACCTGTACAGGTTTCTCGTGGAGTTTTTTTTATTATTTCAAACGAGTCAGCCGCCATTTACAAAATTCGTATAATATATGTTAATATTAAAGACAGCTGTCGTTGTATACGATTGATAACATCAAGTCTCTGTTTTATTAATAATATATAAGGTTGGTACCATTTTGTGACCCCTGCTGGTGGTGCAGGGAGAGTCAGGGATGTTCATCCCTCCCTGCGAGACTCCCACAGTCCTCGATGTGTAGTTTTCTACGAGGTGACGAGACGAGTAAAGCGTTCACCTGACGGTAAGTGATACGCTTGCCCATGACGCTAGTTAAGGTGGTATACACAGCACCACATTGCGCTTATCGTCTTGAGAAGTAAGGTGTTAATTCTCGTTAACCGAGTAGTTTCACTGGCAAATTTGTGAAGTTCTCTTCTGTTCTCGGTCCGTACGTCGGTGCGGCTGTACTCCGCCAGAAGCAGGAAGCCATTTGGGCGCTTAAATAATTCAATCCGCATAATTTGTTAGTTTTAGTAAAATATTCCGCATAAATAGATACGCGCGGGCGTTGCGGCCGGCCTGGCAACGCGCCCGCCAGAACCAGTTTCCGAAACCAGGGTCCAGCGGCAGCCGGCGGCCGGTGTGTTCGGTTTGTGCGAAAATATCGCAAACGCGGAAGATGAAGGGAAATAGAACAAAAACGTAATTACACGTTGTTACAACGCGTGGTCCGGCGGCCCGATTGGTTATTTCAACTATCTTATTTTGTACCGGTAACAGCATTTGGATGAAGTGAAGTCGCCTTTTAAAAGTGAAAAGTCGTTTCGCTGATTTGCTGTTATTTATTTAAATATTATCATGTGGCAGTGCATTCCAGTGCATTCCGGTGCATTCCGGTGCAGCGGCGCGGCGCAGGCAGAATGCACGATAGGAGAGCAGGTGATAGCGCAACGGTATGAATTATTGTGAACTATAAATATTTTCGATTTACCAACTAGTCCCGGATCGAGGGTCAGGTTGTGACCCGGTCGATACTGATAGAGGTCTGTGCGATGCATCAATCACAACGATAAGTACATTTGTAATATTGCTTCTGGAGCCCAACGTTTAGTGAGCCGCGTGCCCGTAACCACGCGGTGCTGGCTGGCACGTTCACATTTCTCGTTACCGCAGTAATATCATTTGCCGCAGCATCCATCAAACGGTGCTAGAAATGATAATCTACGGAAAGGAAGAATTTCTCCCAAGAAATATAAAGGCAGGCGAAGGCAACTTGGTGGTGAGCGATGTGGTCGCTTGGCCGCGTGCAGACCTTCAAATTACATATCAAAGAGTTTTTTAAATATTCTCTGAATTATAATCTAATTATCTTTTCGTGTGCGTTATTTTGTTATATTACATGTTGATAGCACAATTTTACTTAATTACTTCATCACGTACGTAACAAATTAGCCATTTATTGTAGGCCTTATAGAAAGGTTTAGAGTCCACCAAAGGGCACGGGAGAGAGCTATGTTCGGAGTATCTCTGATCGGAAACGATGAGATCCGCAGAAGGGCTAAGGTCTCCGACACAGCCCTAAGGATTGCTAGACTTAAGTGGCAATGGACTAGGTATATCGCTGGAAATACTGACAGCCGATGGAGCAGTTAAGAGTTGCGGCTGCCTACCAGTAAACGCAGTGCTGGAAAGCCCTCCCACTAGATGGACCGAAGATCTGGTGAAGATCTTTGGGGGAGCGGGCATTTATCGGCTGATGATGATGTATGTAAAAAAATAATGTTTATCTCCTTAACATTTCAGTGACAGGAAGTTAATTCTTGTAGATGGAGCATGGGGTCACCTCGACCCATTGCGATGTATACGAACTCTTAACCACGATCCAATCCAGATGAATATGGATGGAGTGGTTGACGGAGTCTTGGAGATGAAAATAGGCCGCGTTATCTAATCACGCTGCCCTCTGTTCCCGCTGCCGGGACACCGGACTTTGTCATAAATTAACATAATAATATTACAAAACTGTTCACTGGACAGAGTAAAGATTTCTTGGCGATAAGTTCAAGTGAATTGAATTAAGTAACAGTTCCGCCGGCGGCGCGAAGGCAAGGCCAACCTTCAGGGTTTCTCTGATGAGTGAAGACCATAGCCGCGAAATATTTCTAAAATTTTGTAATAAGGTCATCGCGGCAACAATGACCGCTAATAACACATAAACAACTGGTCTAACTCATTGAGTGGGATGTATGGAAGAAGGACATAGAATGCTAATAAGAATAACACGAAAGTAAGAAAGGAATGTAAGAAGGAAATAGGAAGAAAAGAGAAAAATTGAAGTAGTCAAATAGAATAGTGATAGAAGATCCTTGGACCACCCTCACCAAGGGGAACGAACAAAAAAACCTTCAGGGTTTCGCGGTAAGTTCTAGAAGGTTCTGTCTCCGGCGTTCTGTTCGCTTCTCGAGCGGGCAGCCGGAGGTATTTCTTAAATAACTTCAATGAAATACATTAATATAGACAATTAGTTAATTAAACGAAGCATTGTTTGTAAGAATATATGATTTATTACCAGTTTATCAATGTAGTAGTAAGTAATATTATTAATAATCCGTAACATATCCGCTGAAGACCTAATTGTCTTTGGCGGATGTGGATGTTAATGTTGAAGTAATTAACTCCCCCAATAGTGGGGGCATTTGGGCCATGTCCTACCACGCTGGCCTAATGCGGATTGGTGATGAGCCCAAGCCTCCATTGTTGATTAGTACGGTGCACCACAAGCAAGTGAGGTTGACTTGGGGCTCATGAGTAATTTGTCGGGACCTCTTATATCCCTTATATTAGCTGTGTGTATTTGTGACTAAAACGTGAACCAGTGATTTGGTCAGATTTTAGGTTGAATACACATATTAATCTTTTATATATCGAGAATAACACTGAGTGATGCTGTATATCTATCTTAGATTATAATCTAAAGTATCTTTAGTGTTTATTTCCTTCGGGGAAAATTTCTTCGGCCGACACGCGAATTAAAGTCAGCGCGGATTTTGTCGGATATTGTTAATGTGTATAAACTTTTCCATCGATCCAAAGTATTCACCGCCGTCGGATAATTGATTGACGTCGGTAATGAACAGCACAATACACTGCGAAATATTCGTGATACATTATATAGGTTTCGAGAATGTTCCGGCGCGGAAGTTAACCATTAGAAGCAAATGTGCGCGTTATGAAACCAACTGGTCGGCTCAATGTCAATTAATGGACCCGCGGCGGACCTCAACACCCGAAACACCTCCGATGCGGCTCCGCTGATACTGTTCATACCTAGGTATTAACAATTTGGTCATAAATAATACATTTATTAACCAATTGTAATTCACAGCCGATAATATTGCCTGTTTTCTTAGAATTTGTAGGTAAAAATCCTATATAATTCAGAGCATCTCGAGAGATAGGGCAGCTTTTAAAGATTTCAGTCTCAGTATCAAAAAAGTGATTTATGGATAATTAGGTCATATGCTGTATATGTCATATTTAGCCCTGTAGTGTTGGGCTATCGAGAATAGGACTAAGGTAAGCCATGCCTGTCGCAGAAGGCGATTAAATGAGCCCGGGGCGGACGACAAGTACGGAATGGTGCTTAGCAGCAGTGCAGGGAGGCACCGGTGACCTCCTTCCACCGAGGATGACCACTGAAGGGATTTTAGTGGGTATAAATCCTACATAACCCTGACTTCGCCCCCAAAACAGGATATCTTTAGAAGACTTCCCACGCGACAAAAAAAAAGGTCATAAGTCAGATCCTCAGCGATCGAGGATTTATAGTACACGTCACACAGAGGATGAGATATGAGTTTGTTGAAACCCGTTATAAAGATCAGAGGCTGCCCGAGAGTTCTGCGCTACGATTCATTAAAAACAACTTCAGATATTTTAAAACTATAAAACTTGATGTTAAAGGAAAACCCACGTTTGGGAAACCAGTAAACCACATCGCCTAAACCTCGGCATATCGTTACGATTTAACTAAATTCAGTGTTGTCATGCAATAGGCTTGCACTACTGTATTGTTTTCAATAGTAGGTAGATGCAGTTGATGATCAGAGCAACGTGTACCACTCCTCAGCCGCAACACTAGAGTAAAGAGAGGTCATGTATAATTTCACTAGCATACAGCACCCTACAAACCGGAAACAGTAGAGATAGGAGCTGCAGATACTGCAGATGGTCTCCGGCAGAGACCTACCAGCAGTAAACCAACGGGCATTTTGTGCCAGTTACCCCAGGAGGTGGAAGATGCAGTAGTAGTTGAAGTGTTAAAGATGAAAATTGGAAGTACTTATACATATATACTAGTATATACATACAAATTAACAGAAGAGGTTCGACCCAACCATCCATCTAAACTCCCCCAAATTGCCCCACTTTTATTTCACGTCATGAATCCTCTCCTTTCGCTCACCATCAGTCCGGAAGCGACGAAGTTGTTTATCTACATGGTATCGGTCGCAGATCAGGCGAGGAGTAGTAATTTAAGTAGTTCTCTCTGTAATCAATGCCTGGGTCTAGATTAAGTTTCGCGGCAGATTTCTAATTGGTATGAGCGCGGCGAAACGTTGCGGGGAAACTCTGAGATTGAAGCGCGATAACACGGTGCACAAATTGACGGCGACGGTGGCGAGGGATCGCTGGGGACATTCGTCGGTGGTGGGTGGTGGTAGTGGTGGTGGCAGAGACGGCAAACTATTTCCCGGCGACGTATGGGATGTTTACGTACTCTCTATTGATACGCGATCTAATATACGCTGCTGATACGCGTTACCTTTTTGTATGATTTTTGTGTTTTTTTTTATTCTACCTTTTTATTCTAACTCATAAACACACTGAGGTTAAAAAATAAGTCAATAGTAAACAGATAGCGGTTTATGAGTTTATAAGCTTTAGTAGTTATTTGAATGAGAGGAAGACGGAAGAGAGAAATGGGAATAAAGTAATCGCCTCTTTAACGTGTACTTCTACAATAGGTATAAATAGTGAAATTACTAAAGTTCTAATGCGAGACATTACATGAAGAGCGATTGATTTGATGGTATGTAAAAGTTCCTGAGTAAAAATCGTGATCATCACATGTATACTTCGAGGCAGTTTCTTTTATGCAAGTGATACCTGCCCATAACATGGCGCTGGTTAAGATGGTATACACAGCACCACATTGCGCTAGTCACCTTAAGACAAGGTATTAAGTCTCATTACCCCGGTAATTTCACTAGTACACAGCCCCCTATTTAGCGGCTGCAATAGGAGCTGCGGCGGTATCACCTATACTCCGTGTTCATCGCTGCAAACAAACATCCTCGCTACCAATAGTTAGGTTGCGGTCGCGGTAAAAGTGTAGGATGAGCAAATGCATCTTCAGTTCAGTATTGATCACATGAATAATGTAATAACATTGCATATTCATTGCATATCGGCTTGCAGGCAGCTGCCGGCCGCTGCAGTCGAGGGGGAACAAAGCAAATGACTTTACGAACAAGTGCGCAGAGTGCAGTGTGCAGTATCGTACTGTGCATTTTCCCGGGGTTGACTAATTTCCCATCAACCCGTATTGGGCCAGGTTATTGGAAGACGGCCCAAATCCTCCCTATATTGGAGGAGGTCTAAGTCCAGCAGTGCAAGTTTGTATGATGATTAATTCTAATCGCCTATTACATCTCGCCGAGCGCAGAGTGCTTGCGATATAGACTCTCTCCCTCCGCCCTCTGAGTTGAATTTTCCTCCAACGAGATAGCTCACAGTATTTTTTGTGTTAGTGTTAATATTTAATTATACACCCTAATTACTAACACGTGTGTGTGTCGTAGTTTTTATCTGCTTTTGCACATTAATCACACGCCCACCTATTCTGAACACAACTATTTATTTTTTCCTCCTACATTTATCTAGTAGTTGGCAAATCAAAAAAAGACTTTTCGCTTTTTGCAAAATGTTAATTATTTTTTGTTATTATATGAAAAAGTAAACAGCTAGTTAGCGGTGTTTTTTTTACTCCACTGAACGGTAGAGGGAATGGAGATATGTTCACTTGCCCACTGTGCCATTTGTTTTGCTTCGTAATGTATTTCCTTCCCCCGCTTACTGTATTATTCGTCTGTAGATTGATCACTTCATCATCATCAGATTAACTCCCACTACTGACTGCTGGTTTGATGAGTTCATCACTTAGGTTAATAGGCCGTGGATTCTTTGGTGTGGTTCCGTGGAGCTATATAAGTCACATAAGCCGGGCCAGCGCTACCATCACAGAACATAAGTTAGCTTAGAACAGTCTAGGTCTCTTGTGATGTATTCCACTAAATACGATATACAATACGTTTACAAGAGACCTATGTCCAGCAGTGGATGCCCATCGGTTATGGATGATGATGAACAGTATAACGTGTGAATGTAGTGTACGCCGGTACGTAGTTCATATATATATTTAACACAGTTTGATAGGTGCAGCCATTTTACTAAATATTACCCAGAAACAAGTCAAAATATTATTGTATTATTGAAATGCGTAACATTTTAACTACATTATCAACATTTTAACTATATTATATGTAAACAGTTGTTATATAGTTGTCTGCAGAGGTTCAGTGGGAACCGCAGTGTAAGGAAATTTGGAAATAAGAAAATCCCAAAAGTATACCACGGTACCACGGTACCACATTACCCACGCTGTGCTCTATGTTAATGTTCAACAAATGCTAATTTCCCCCCGGCCGCCGCATTCCTGCGGACGGTGAGTTTGCTGTTAATTTATAGTGAAAAACCCAACCGACTGCCGTCCTCGAGCTTGCATAATTACCAGTAACAGAGAACAAAACAAATCTTACATGTCATAACGAGGTTCATTAAGAAATACACCTCCACCGAGCGACCGGAAAACAAACTTATCTCTTATCAACACTAGCGCCGACGGAAACCTAGACTAATTATTATAAAATTAATAACCTGTCGAATTTCATTTTGTTATACGAAGTAATTCCTTGGGATGCAAAGGGTCGCAAAGAACATTTCACGGGACCTTAGCCAACCTCGCATGCTCGCGGTGCAACAAACAAGGCTCTGGGTCTCTACCAACCCGCATTGGGTCGGAGTGGTGGGATATAGCTCAAATCCCCTCTGTGTCCCAGCAGTGGACGTTTATCGGCTAATGATGGTGATGATGAAGTAATTCTTTAAGTTTACTTTGAAATATTTCGATAACAGGAGAAACAGAAAGTTCTATGTAAAATTGTATGAATTTGAGGTCAAGTGAAACTGTAGACTGTTAAAATATTCCCGCGCGCCGCCGCGGGCTCGGCTAATACTTCCTAAGCAAATGATACAACATATTTAATAATAGAGAATTACAGTCGGGGGACATGAATATTTATAACAATTAAACAACATTAACGCACACGAATAGTTAAAGTGTTGGTTTAAGTTAAAGTCACGGGTTCGTGTCCGCCATTTAACTGTAATCGTAAATAATTATCGATTAGCTTTAGCTTCGGTGTGTTTGTTAAGTAAATATTAAAGTACTGAAGATATTGAAACTACAAATGGGACCCCCTGATGGTGCTATACGTTGCGATGCTGCTGGCGACCGCCACCTTGAAGGTACCGATAAAATACCACGTGAGTGGTGTACTTTCTACGGCCACGGCGCCCTTGAAATCAGAAAACGGCGTGTTTACACACCGCTGCTGACTGGCCCACCTCCACCAGACCAGACCTTCTGCAGGATATCCAGCCACTTACTGTATTTGGATACCACAGTCGTGTAAAAATCAGTTCATGAAATGTTTCCTCTTCTCTTTTCTTTTACCTTAAATATACTATCGCACATACCGTACTTACAATTAATGCAGATATAATATATTTAATGTAAGTATGGTAATAGTTTCGTTTTACCGTCAGCCGGATAACGCCCATTGTTGGACGTAAAAAAAGGGTGAGCGCCTTTTGTATTAAATGTTATAAAATGTCAAAATCTCATGAAAAGCAAAACTTCCATACATACATACATACATACATACATACATACATACATAGAAGACAAGGCTACTTACACT
>DWHM01000120.1:0-11380 GCA_018247595.1 Losaria neptunus creber | reverse complement strand
AAATATATACAATATTGATCGCTCTAAATCGGACTTCAATATCTGTAGTCATGAACGAAAACCTAAATTCATAGAAAAGCTTTATTAACTGCGACTGGCTCATACTTTTGTATATTGTGGGTCTCGAAGTTTTCTAAGTTAGCTTCATGGTCACTTTTGATTGATTTATTCAAAGAATTAAATAGTTGAGGCAAAAAAACGTTTCCACTTTGATTATTAAATATATTAATATGCAAGCCTTTAAAAACCAATCTACTATTCTCCGTTAGTACAGGGGTCGGCAACCTGCGGCAAGCAAGCCACATGTGACTCTTTACTTTCATACGCAAACATTGTTCATTTTATTAAAAATAAATTTTATAAAACCGTTCTGAATCGATTAACGAGGATAGGGGACTAATTTTTTTGTGAAAAAATACTACACATGGATAAGAAAAAAGATCAGGTTTTTTTTAACAAAATACATAGTATATTTATAGTTTGCAAGAAAACTTTTTGGAGCTCTTATTAAAATTTATAAATTATAATTTTTGACTCTTGCGACTCAAACGGTTGCCGACTCCTGACATAGTCCAGTAAATGAATTATAATTAAAAACAAAATATTACACTTGTATTTAATATTTTCATTAATAATTATTTCAAAGTTAATTTCAAGATATATGTGATTTGTTTATAAAAAATGTGAAATATTTAATTAGGGATGGATACGTATAACTAACTAGTAATGTTCCAAACTCGCAAGAACTGCGCGATGCAGAGCGAATGGGAATTATAGAGTAATTGTTTAGAGCTTATATTAGCTTAGCTTAGATTCTGAAATACCGTATAATCAACACGTTGCCTTCATTGTAAATTCCATCTTAATAATTTAATAATACGAAATTTTACCGAAAGTTTGCGACAATGAATAGTTAACCCCTTACCTGCCGAGGAAAACTTAGGAGATGCGCTTCCCAGTCCCACTGTTTTTGATGCATGCGCGCGTAGTTATTCGACAGTATAGAATAAATGTATAAAAATCAAAGTCCGTGGGAGCTGTTTTCTTTATAGCAGCGCAATGTAAAGGATCGTACTTCATAAAGGCGTATATATACGCCGGCGGCAGTTAAAAGGTTAATATAAACGCGATAAAATCCGTAAAATTTAGTTTCAATAAATGTGTTATACCCGCCTTAATATATTAAAAATTACTAATATCTTTATTATGCTATTCACTGTACACATACGAAAGTATTCAAACACGGAAATGGTGTAAAGGCAATTGTCGGTATGATATGTATTAGTTATTTTATTTATGGCCTAATAATAAACACTTTCGTGGATTCTCGTTGCAATGGCCCGTATCTTGGAGAATACAACAGAGAACTCCATGATAATCTAGAAAATATCTACAATATACAACTTAAGCTAAATATTAATCTGTTATAATACATGTAATTTAAAACTTACACAACTACATTACTGAGGCACGAACAGTGAAATAGCACCAAATTGTAATTTCACCTAAGTTAGAATCATTAACAATTGATCGCCGCCATATTTATTATCTGCTAACGACTTCAATTCCTTTCGCACATTTTAGTTCAATTATTGTTACAAAAATCGAAATTCAACAACATTTTCTTTTTCACTAATTGTATCAATTGTGCTGACTGTATAATTAATAAATGTAATTAATACAGCAGAATACGCGACGACGATTAATATAGATGTAAAATGGTGAATTTATTTAAATGATCCTATTTATAGTACATTTTACAATAATATACAAATATTAAGTTTTATTATTGCAATATTCGTTGATTTACTGATCATATTCTATGAGTGATTTTTAAGTCGATTACATGTAATACAAACACATTATTAACACCATTTCATATCTACTATTCGGCTCAACTTGTACTAGTTTGTGAAAGTACATGAAAAAAAAATCTTTAAGAAATATAAAACAGTTAATTATAATTTCTTTCCACAAACAATCGTTTATGAACATGTGTAAAGCGAATATAGAATACGACTAAATGTACTTTGCAGAAAAAAGGATGGTATGTATTTATTTACTTACATTAACCAAAATGCTTTCAGCAGCATCATATGTAACACAGAACTCGAATTCATCTGCTGCCTATATTTTGTTAGCCGTTAGGACAGTATTTCGCATACCATACCATGTCCGTTGATTTTTTTTTTACTCACCATCACATGCTGCGTATTGGTAACAAATAAAATTAACACTAGTGATTTAGTAGATATGTGGCGCTGGTGAAGGAGGGGGCGCGCGCGCCGCCGGCTCCGGCTCCGACTCGCACGCGTCGGTGGATGCGGGCGTGGGTGGTGGTGGTCGGTTCATCGCGCGGTAGTGGCGGTATGCGCGCCGGCGGCCGGTGCCGCCGCCGCTAGCGGTCGCTGGGCTCGGCGGCGGGTTAGCTGTGGGACGCGGGTAACGCTCGCACAGGCTCTCCGTTGCGCGGTCGTCGAACGAGCTGCACACGAGGCTGTTGATGTTTTTGTTCAAATGTTATCATACAACTACTCAACGAGTACAATGTTCATTTGGCACTAAGTAACCAACCCAAAATAAAGAGACACACACTAATAAAGATAGAGTCACAGCACGGCATGGTTCACATCGCTTTAAAACTCATGTTCAGTCTCTCAAACTCGATAATTTAGCGTTTTTCAACACAACTTCTATGTCATGTTTACACACTATTTCTAGATGATAAATAGGTGCAGCAATCCTAAACAGATGAACGACAGCAAAGTAAAATTTATGTCTGAAAATTATTTATGATCTCAAATCTTATAGTTGGACCACCCAAACCTCAGTCATGCGTCACTGGAATCAAATCAGGAGTACAAAACAGATGGATGGGTTAACCGCTGCGTGAGAAGCTATCCGTTAGTAAAGTAGAGTCTAAAATTTTAAAACTATAACGTTTTTATTGATTGATTGATTGATTTATTTATTTATTTATGCACACAGAAATATACATTATATATAATGCTCATAGACAAATAAGTGCAAAGGCACTACTTATTCCATTATGAAATTTCTTCCAGTAGGCCTATAGACGGAAAATTACATGTAGGAATTTGAAAATCCGGTGCACTCAATAGAATTAAAACATAACTTATATACTAGTTATAAACTATGATTGCTTACAAGTGGAGAGAAAATAAAATAAATTATAAAAACAGACGAATTCAAATTTATAAGCGTCAAAATAACGCAAAATGCTCTTTGACGCGTTTATATGATAAAGGATAACTTACTCGGAGCAACTGGCGCCGAGAGGCCTGGCGCGCGGTGGCGGTGGCTTGATGGGTACAAGTGGGCGCGCGGGAGGTACTCGACGACCCGCACGCCGACAACGACGTAGCGCAGCCCACGCGCCAGCAATGACTGCGCTTGCGCCTACCAGCGCACCGCACACTACCAGCGCACGTGACTGCCGCCCGGCCTACGAACATAACTCTTTAACCGCTAACGTCACACGTATGGCAACGCAGGTATTCCCAAAGGCCCACGTAGCAAATAAATAATCGATTCTTTTTAATTTCTTCTTCGATATTCCACACACTTAAACTTACTAATGTTTCCACAAGTCTGACTGATAAGAGGTATCACTGCAGTATAGATTTACTTTACAATAATGGTATTATTTTACAATCGTGCTGTTAACCAAAAGGTTGAGCCATTTTGTAAATGTTGTTCATACAATCTGCGTCACAAAATTATGAGATATAAATCCTATAAGTTAAACAAGACAGACAAAATTGTTAGACTTTATCTACGTAGTATGCGATAATCATGTGATATGATTTAAAATCAAGTAATAAAAATTTCATATTTTTAAATCAATACCGGCTCTTTCTGTCCATATCCACATGCCGTCGGTAGTTCGTCGGAGCCGTCCTCACAGTGGAGGCGACCGTCGCACAATAATTGCGTAGCAAGGCACAGGCGCTGGTCACATCTGAAAAGTAATAATAAATGAAATTTTAGAAAAGTCATTGGATATAGAGAAGATTAAAATATTTTAAACGCGCACCGAAAGGCGGCGGGCAGCGGCGTAGCGCAATATGCACCGGTGGGACAAGCGCCGAGTGTGACGCCGCAAGAGCCGTCCGCACAACGCAGCCCTGAGGGGCACGAGCCGCATTCGGGGCCTTCGTCTGACCCGCCCGGGCAGTCAACTGTACCGTCACATCTGCAACGCGAAGTTTAAAAATAAAATTATCAAAACTACGAACGGACAAATTTTAATAAAACACTACAGTATAGTACTTATAAAATATATATGATAATACAAGCCAAAATATAAAAAGATACGAGATTGATAAGCCTTAACGTCGCGACTAGATACGAGCTATCGGAAGTTCCAGAAGTACGAATATTAATAGAGCTGTTTACAAATAAATTTTAAATAACTCTGATTTCATCCGCAAGATTCGAAAATTACCCCCTATGACAATTCCAAAATATGTATATTAATGCTAACTTCCAAGCCCGTGGTATGCATAGGGGTGCTCGGTCCGGAGAATGCGCGCACGGCACATGAGCGGGTGCACAGGCAGGTTGCGGCGCGCAACGCAGCGCGCACCCACATGTGCCTTCCGCCAAGCAGGCGCCCGGAGCAGACCCGCACGCGCTCTCCCAGCAGGGATGCTCGCGCACCACCTGGAGCAACACGGACAGTGCGATTATTTATATACAGATTTTCATCTGACCATCTAACCAACAATAACATTTCCACAAACAAAAATATCGGAGAAAATACTATTTTTATATTACGAGGCTTCTTCAAAGGATGCCCTAGTCCTGGAAAAGTCAGGTTTAGGTTGAATTATTATCCTAAGGATCCTAGTGGTCACCTTCAGTGCGTTACGAAGGGATCTTTTCCAGAATGCACTGGTGTACTTACAACTATATAGTCTTCATACTTCTAGTTCATTAATTAATGAGTCCTAGGGCTTCCCTCCTCCCACTCGCCACCTTCAAACCCGCGAATTTGAAGTCTCTTATAGTCGCCTTCTATGACAGGCAAAGATTATACTTTTTGAAAGGTCGTTGTCCTATTCCTAATAACTGGAGAGTAAAGGACCGAATGGATACAATACTTGACAAATATGTTTACTTAACTAAAGAATGTATCTTCTGAAAACAAATCTCTTTCAAATATTATTAAATATGGCAAAGTAATGAGAGGAGCAGAGAGTTATTAATGATTTTAAACGATAAGATTTTCCATCACAATTATGGTGGAAAGTAGTATCATTTTACAGCATTGGACTTTGAGATGTAAGATGATACGCCTCGTTACCTTAAGATCGAATAACAACGCCGTTCAAACAGGAACCCTATAATGTAAGCTCACTATTCCTTTCATACCACTTATAAGCGATGGGTATTGAACATGCTTGGACAATGCCCAGGAAACAAACGGATTTCAGTACCTTAGCAACAGGCAGCAACGCGATGAGCCTAGCCAGGTGCGGAACTGGGGCCGCAGGGGCCTCTCGGCGATGCAGCGGCACCCGCATAAGAGCTCGCTCGCCACCGCTGAAATACAACGCGCCGCCATATGCTGCCAGCGTACCGCACCAACCACCCTGCCACACCACGCGCCTGCGCAAAAAACATTATAATAAAATTGAAAAACCATAACTGTTTTTAAAAAGTTGCGATATAGTTACTTTTGGAAGGTCTCTCTTGCCTGTGGCCGTCTATGCAAGTCGATGTAGTTCCGACTGGAATAACACCGTTTCTTTACCGATAGTGGGTGAATTACTGTGATAGCGTGACTTAATATTTTATATCTCGAGGCGACAAGCACAATGAACAAGTTGGTATGGACAGGCGTATCAGTCACCATAACGTGAACGTCACGCTTTAAAAAAAAAACTCACTTGTTATTTCCGTCGAGATCCACTGCGTGTATTTGACGTGCTACTGCCCAGTACACGGTAGCGGTGAGCTGGTCCAACGTGAGTGCGGTAGCATTGGGCGCTCCCGCGAGCTCTTCACGCGCTGTACCGTCTGCGTTCGCGCGCATTATAGAACCCAGACCGACGTCATTCCACACCAACAAACTGCAAAATACATTGAGTTAGCTTTTATAATCTTTAGGTGGAGGAGCATATCCTCAAAGTATTTTGGACGATAATGGTTCACTATCTTCACTCACATTGTCATTTGACTCATAGAAGACACTACAAATGTTTGTCTAACACGGGCGATAAATATACATTCTACTTCTGTCATTCTCAGGGTTTTTATTAATCCGAGAAGGAACGGGACGAGCTGTGTTCACCTGATAATAAGTAATATACGTGTTTATAGCATTGTGGTGCTAATTAGGATGCTATCTATACACAGAACTATTTCGTGTTCGCCACTTTAAGACACAAGATATTAAGTCTCGTTATACTTGTAATTTTACTACCTATAAAATATTACAAACCAGAACACAAAAATATTAACACCGTTTGGAAGCCAAACACAGGCGTCGCGGTGGTACTTTACCTTGAAGATATCTGATAACGGAGTTCTTTCATTCGTAAATAGTAATCTTCTATTTCTATTTTATGTTTAAGAAAGAAAAGCAAATAAAAAAAACCCACCGTTTAGTTTGATGGAAAGCCAAATGCCTCGGCATCATCTTCTCCCCACGAACTACGACGCCGGTGTTAGAATTGTTCAGTATGGACGTCGCATTAATCGAGTCGCTGTCCAAGCATGTCCAGTACAGCGCCCGTCCTATAATATCTATGGCCATGTGGAAGGGTCGAGCGAGACCGGTTACAACAGGTTGCGAATCCGTTATCGCCGAAGTGGTGGAATACGAAATCGGCACACGTCGTATACCGTGGGAATCGTCATCCATCCAATACAAATGTCTGAAAAATTTTATATAAATTTTCAAATTCTGAATGTCTTTAGAGAATCTTATTCTATTATCTAATCTATTATCAAATTTTCTTATCTCAAAAGAGATCAATTTTCCTTTTTTTTTACCAGAATTTATCTGATTCCTTGAAAAAGTGTCACTAAGGATGTTTACATCTTGAAACTGGTTACATCATAGCAAATTCTACTATTATTTTCGAACAATAACAAAATATCATTTGTGCACTACTGCTTAGAGGCCGAATTAGAGGTGTAATGTTGCCCAGACGAACTACATGAAGAACCTTTTTTTTTTTATATTCATCAATTGATTGCCGACGGATAATAATTTTTTTGTTATTATTGAGGTAGATCAGTACTCAACCATGTGACATCTCCTTGGTGTTAAAATAGTAATAGTGAATAGAAATATGTATGAATTGTGTACAAATATTACTTGTTAAAAGGATCGTATTCAATGGCCTTGACACTTTTTAGTCCAGTTAACGGTATGAAGGCGTCGTTACACTCGCCGGATGCCACTAAAATTCGTCCAATCGCGTTCTTTTGAGCAAACAGTAGGTACTCTTCCGGCTCTAAAAGATAAAATAATAAAAACGAATGGCGTACTGGTAATGGAGGAGGGATGATAGAGACCGTCAAGTAAATGCCACCGCAACGCCTTTTTCTGCTACCAAAATAGCGGCAACAATCACTAGTTTCCGATTTAAAAGACGCTATAGTTAGTGAATATCTCGTAACTACGAGATTTAACATGTTAAGTCGTAAACAGGTGATCACAATATGCTGCAATATACATCATTCTAACTAGCACTACATTGTTATGTGCAAGTGTAGTCAGTTACCACCGGTTAAATGTCTTGCGCGTTTCGTTGCTTCGTTGAATAGAAAGAAAACTTATTGAAAATCTAATGTACAACTTTGTTTATTTTAATTAAGTATTGTATCTACTCAAAGTTGAGCGTACTTTTTCTTCAAGTGTGGGAAAAGCACTCACCCGCGCAAGTAAGGTTATCGGAGTTGCGTCGGTAGTGCGCCGGGCAGGAGCAACGGAAGTCCTCGCCCCGCGAAAGGCAGAGGTGCGCACAGCCACCATTGTCTGCACCGCATTGACTACCGTCGGCCTCACGCCCCCGCTGGTACACCTTCAGATCCGATATGTAATCTAGCCCACTATGTATACTCTTACGATCTCCACCATCCGCTTTTTTCGCCGACTCTACAAGACCTGTATGATCAAAACAAATATCATTGCATAATAGTTTTTTATGTGAATTTCAAGCCCGCGAGAATTGGAACCTTGATCGAACGAACCGAGCTCAGCCATACTGGCTTTCCATTTATTGACTATTCTCCGTGTGTCCTTCTTCACATATGATAATTTAAATGCTACATAAATTGAACTCACCGGTATTCCAATCGCCCCAAAAAACCCGATCGCCGTAAAGCGTTAACGCATAAGGCATCGAAATATTATTCGCCAACACCTTCCTTCCGGTTCCGTTTAGAAAAGCGTATTCAATAGCCGGTGGATCTAGTGCGGCCCAGTATAACGTCCGTTTTTCATGGTCTATGGCCATAGCGTGCACGCGACCGACCTGTTCTATAAATACCGTGGGAGATGACCCATCCATGCCAGCGCGTTTGATATTCTTCCAACCCAATTCTGACCAGTACATGTACCTGACAAAAGAGGAGTATTTTATATCTGTAATATGAACACATTATATACCGTCCATACATCATTTATGTAGTGTTTTAAAAAAAAAATTATGCCTTTCACGCTAATGGTAACAAAACAGATAAAGATAAGGTTATAAAGATATTAAAACATTCACTGAACTGTGATGTCGAGTAGCAAAAAGAACTACAGAGTAAATATAGTTAGTAGTAACAAGAAATAGTTATCAAACGAAAATAAATGTACATCGCTACTTAAAACTTTTACTACTATTTTGTAAATGGTTATTGATAAATGAATAAAAAAAATCTGCCAGATTCAACTAGTTACAAATAAATTAATTAACGAAAAATATCTGTTATTTAATGGAAGTAGTACATTATACCAATAAAACCCACCCTTTCTTAGGATCAAGAACAATGCTCTTGGGTTTCTTGAGCCCCTGCCAGAGAAGCGTGCGCCGACTAGAGCCGTCGAGCCGCGCCACTTCGATCCGCTGCGCCGCCGTGTCCGTCCAGTAAATATTTTGCGCGGACCAATCTATCGCTATTCCTGTGAATACAATTCGCAAACTAAATAAACTTCTTTTTTTCACGTCAGTGGAAATATTCAAAATGCCCAACGCCAGCGGGGAATTCAAAATACGCTTATAGTCTTCATACTCATAAAGACACTGGGTCTTGAATGGGTCTCCGGGATCTCTACACTTTAACTGAACACGTTCAAGGACTCGTATTTCTGCCGCCAAACGGTAGTATCCAAAAAGGAATGTGTGCCATTCTGAAGAGTGCAGAAGCTTATGAAATTACTGGGTACCGTGTTTTAACATCTTTTGTCTTAAAATGATAAGCACAATATGGTACAGAGTTTATTATTTTAACTTTGCACCATATTGTTAACGGTAAGTGTATCGCTACGACCAAGTAAACCTCTCGCTTACGCTGACGCTTTGTTAAAAATAATGTTAGTTTACCTTCAACTAATCCCATCCACTCCAGAATCTTTTCCATATTCGAACCGTTTATGGAGCAACGGTTTATAGTCTTTGTCTTACTGTCCGACCAGTACAGCTTGCCACCGGACACGTGGACAGCTAACGCACTGTAATTGACATAAAAATCTTTTTAATCTACAACGAAATGAGAGGATGTTTATAAATTAACCATGTATATCTGTTGTATTTTGTCTGGTACATCAAGGCCTACAAACAACCTCTTATATATTTAATGTATTATCATGGACATATAAATCGGCAATCATTGATATGACTTACCTGACCTCCTTCAACTCCTTCACTGGCAACACGGCGTCATTATTCCCGTTCTCAATACTAATGCGACCAATCAAATTCTTTCGGCTGTACACGAGGAACGCGTCGGGCTCTATACAAGTTTTTCTATCGTTTTTAAGCTCTAAACCTGTAAAAACCGACTTTTTAGAAAAAGTATAAACGTTTATACAAATTATATTAAAATCAGCTTTGTTATAAAGTTTGTTTAGAATCAGCAATGCACAAACGATATGACTGATGTTACCAGCGTTAATAGGCTATGGACCACTCAATAAGCGATCTTTGGGCAAACCGCAAACCACCATTTTTTATTATCACTATTGTAGCAAAAATATTATTAAATAACTATTAACCTCCTTGCTTACCCAGTGGACAGCTACAGACGTAATCATCTGGCCTGTTGAAGCAGAGATGCGAGCAACCGCCGTTGTCCACGGTGCACCTGTTGCTCGCAAGTGTTCCGCCCAAACGAAACGCCTTTACGCCCATCATGTTGGCCATTTGCTCCACAACCAGTTGCCTCTCTAGACCTGGTCGTATAACACACAATATTTTTCACCGTAACTGTAAAATCCTCTTCCTCTGTGTAAGAGACTTAAGTAGATTTAAATCTTTATAAAAATAATACAATGAGCGTATGTATTTAAAATATCGTTTAGATTTAATAAAAAAATATCCTGAAAAAGACAGTACAGCTTGGCAAAACCAGTTTAAAATTTACTAAATCTTGAATAATTTCATAACTTTTGTCTGATTTTCCACATTTCGCACCTGAGAATAAGTAGAGTATCTAACATGTCATAATATTTAATTACCGTTATCTTTATTGATTCTGTCTAATGTCCTTCGCTGCATATCTGTCCAATACAAATGTTCACCGAGCAGTGTGAAGCCAAAGATATGTAATATATCACTGTTATGTAACTCCCTCCTGTCAGAGCCATCCATATTGCAGACCTTAAAATATTATTAAAAGTATAAGAACAGCTACAATTGTTTTGTCATCATCAAGATAAAAATATTTTTTAATATACTATTCCACCATCTCAAATGTGACCCTCAATTGCACTT
Organism: Losaria neptunus creber; assembly: GCA_018247595.1. Lineage (NCBI taxonomy): Eukaryota > Metazoa > Arthropoda > Insecta > Lepidoptera > Papilionidae > Losaria > Losaria neptunus. The sequence continues at coordinate 422 of DWHM01000120.1, read as the reverse complement.
GGTTCTCACCAAATTATAGTCTAGCTCTCAAATGATAACAGCTCTAATACGGTAATGCACTTTTCGGACAGTGGCTGCTGTGGGTAACATATGAGATTTACAAGAGCTATATTCAACAACGGTTGTTAATAAACTGAAATGATGATGGTAATTAGCAGAGGGACTTCAATGTGAGTGACCGACCATCAGTAAATTATAATATAATGGTTCTTAAAAACCTACTTCAATTTTGTGTGTCCTAGCATCGCCCCAGTATAGCTTGTTGTTAACCGTATCTATGGCGATCCCATTAGGCCAAGTCAACTTCTCTGAAATCAGCAACATCCTTCCTGTGCCGTCCAAGTTGGCGCGCTCAATCTTCGGTTTCTTTTCGTTCCAATCCGACCAGAACATCCATCCGGCTGTCGGATGCAGAGCTATAG
>DWHM01000119.1:0-11410 GCA_018247595.1 Losaria neptunus creber | reverse complement strand
GCGGTGGGCCCATTCAATCTAATTTAATAATTATTTCGATAATATTTATTTAGACGAGTAGTTTTAGACTGGGACGTTGTTGGAATCGAACCTGCGTACTACAAAGCAGGCGGGCCTGCGCCGGGCCGCGGATACTAACAAAGGTATATTACCGTATGTGAGCGCGCACGGCATCACCGAAAAATAATTCATTACCTTCCGGTGATCAGGCGCCGAGTCCCTCACGCCGCTGTGACCACTCAACATCGCGTGAACTGAATACACGTTGAATTCAGGTAGCGCCCGCTGTAGACACTGCACACGTAATTGCGCTTCCCCGAAATGTGCTTGAATAGATTGAGGTGTGCATGTGGCCCGGCAGCGCGGCCGCTGTCCGTTAATATACAGACATTACTTTTCAGTTTTTTCAGTGATTAACACGTCGGTGACTGGCGAACTTACATTAAATTAGAATCAAAGTAAATAAATAGGATTAAGTGAAACAGAAGGTCGTTCGAGCGATTTATAAAGATATCATCTTCCACGCGACTTCCAACCTCGTGCAATTAAGTAAAAAGTAATTATATGTATATATCATGTAATTATATTCCAGCTGCCTCCACTTCAACCGTCCTGGCAGGCATTTTTGGATATATGAGGTATAGCAGGATATATTCAGCTATACCTCATATATCCAAAATTTATTATTTTAATTCTACACTTCTTCTTATAAGGTGAAAAACTTACATAAGTATTACATACGAGTATGTTTAACAAATCTTCTAATATATTAATACATATAAACAAAAATGTTTTGTTATGGTACATGAACTGCCCATCGGAGAAAGGGGGGGAGGGCCCTGCGGCACCGGGCGCGTGTTGGCGAGCGTGTATTCAGTACGAGTCGCAGGAGAAGTAGCTGTCTGACCCTGAAATAGCTCCCCCGATGTGTACAAATATTATTATTACAGCCTTTATTTAGACTTGTATTCAGTATTCTTTGAGATCTTTGGGGGAGGCCTATGTCCAGCAGTGGGCGTTTGTCGGCTGATGGTGATAATTCATTATTTTAAATTTGGGTCTTGCTTGTTCGTTGCCAGTCCGGCTGCCCTTCGGCAAAAGCCTCCTCCAGCCTTCTCCATTCGAGTCTATTTTTAGCTACTCCAGTGCAAGTTTTTCCGGCGACCTGATTTCCCCCATGTATAAATAACAAAACCAAAAAAACCTATTTAAATTTCGGTTTTGATTTATTTCCGTCAGGCAGCGCGCACGCGCACGCCGTGCCGGTACAGCCGCCGTCTCCGCAGAGTGCTCGTTACGATTACGATTTAAGTGCACAGTTTTTTTCGATTATTTTTGAAAAATTACTAGAGGACCCGTGACCGGCGCCGTGGCCGCGTGACCGTCCACCACGTGACAGTCCCCCACGTGACCGTCCACCACGTGAACGGCGGCCGGTGGACGAATATTAATGTCCCCCGCACTATCAGACGAGTGCTTCGCTTCCTTGTGTACATAAACCTGTAATGTATTCACGGAGGAAAGTTTTTGTGCATTGATTTTTTTGTAATGAATGCGACCGAGATAAAGTTCGGATAATGCATTAAATATTATCATCATCACGCCTTGAGTCATTTTTAGTACATCATTTATAATCCAACAGTGCGACTTTCACCTGATGATGACTAAGAAAATAAGGTGAGAGCGAGACTCCTCTGCTGTTGGTACAGCGGAGGAGTTAAGTCGGTCGTCAAACCTGTAATCGGAGGAACACCTCACGCAGTCCCTCTCAAAGCCTTTATTCGGAACTAGAGGAACCTTTACGAATACTGCCGCAGTTCATTTTTTTATAAATATAACTTATCGACCTCCGCAGCAGAACATAACCTAACTAATAAACTGAATTTTGTGTACTGTTCACGCTTCGCATATGCTGGCGTGATGGTAGAAGCATTACTTTGGCAAGGTTACGAGAGAAGCAGCGATATTTTAAGCTCTAGTTAGTCTCCTTTCACGACACGCCGACAGTCGAATAGTGACGGGAATGTGACCAGCCTTTCAGACCAAAGTCGAGTAATACTCACGGTACTCCTAAATTTTTGCAATACATAATGATATAAAATGGACAACCATAGCCATCCATACTATATGTAGATATAATTAGCGACATACAAATTAAGTTCAACAAAACCTTTAATTTTGTAAATATATTGTTAGCTGGTCAAGATATTGGGATGTGAAAGCGAAGCAGCTAAATCAGATGGCTGTTCCTCCGGCACCCTGGACTGTTGGTGCTTCCGCGCTCTGAGTAATGAGAGTGAAAATACAGGAGCAGGAGCCTGCACCGCCGCTGTAACTTTATCTCTGAAATATATTGCATCGATTCATCGTCCCCGAGGAGTCAGAACCAATAATGAGTTCTGCTCCAGATTTCTCTCCGCGCCGCCGGCCGGCACGGAAGTAAAAAGAAATTTAACTTCAAGTTATTCTTAATACTTTTCAATATTGCATAGCCCGTTGCATCGGCTCTCACATGCCAGAACTCTATTCGTCTATCTCTCTTCTCTTTCTATCCCATTTCTGACATACTGTATATGTACTACCGCTGTAATCAACGAACATCACTGCGATTCAGTAACAATTATACCAAACTACGGGGGTGCCGGGAGACTTGGACCTCAAGCTGCCTGGCGACGACCCATGAAGATGAAGACGTCGCTCACCATCAGAGGAACTTCTTGGACACCTTTCATGGCTAAATTTTTTTTTGCGTTATAAATATCTGCCCCGACAAATCAAGTTCTCTGCCTTAATTTCTTGTTAGTAATACCTGATACTATAATCATTTAACTAACGTATCTGCATCAGTAGGTTTCCGGTCATGATTTATTAGGTGACGACATGATTTAATTTAAATATTGATGGCTGCTGCTTCTGATTTATCGTCTGAGTGGAAACAAAAAGCAATTATAAAGAGGAAAACAGAAACCCCGGAGGGACGCAGCGGCGCTGTGACAGAGGGAACGCGCGAGGACTCAATACAAAGTTAGAGATAGCTTCTATGCAAAGTTTTGTAACCGGAGGGACTATTTTTAACTATTTGACAAAGCGTTTGTTGCGACCGTGACGGCTCGCACACAAACAAACAGACAATAAATATTAATGTATGTCCGCAGCGATTTAGTTTTGTAGTTCAGATAATGCGCAAATTAGTTTGTGCAACGTATCGGTGTGTAGCGGGCACATCGCCGCCTTCACCACCGTCAGATGGCCCAGGGGCTCACCATCACATCTCCTGCTTTAGCCTTTAACACATGGACGGCTTCATGGCACCCGTCACTGCACTAAGCAAACCATATCACTCAACCGCATGTCATTAGTGAGATTTGTTAGTACTTTTCTAAACACCTCGGTCACGACCCGTCCGCGCCACGTGAGCGTATGGTCCGCAAAATAGGTACACGCGTCAGCACCTTGCGAGGCGTTTTTTGCGAACGGTACCACCAATTTTGAATATTTAAATGTACTGAGTTAATTTTGAATCTGCCCTGCCGCGTGCTCACGTGTGCAGTGCAGGTGACGCTCCGCCGGGGGCCGCGGGGCGCGGGGGATACGGGGGCGGGTCGGCGGGGCGGGGGGAGGGGGAACGCTGAAACAAATAAACTACACAGACGAAAGCCTTTTTAAAACACTACGGACTGCAATTAAAATAATTCCGGCTGCGGATTGAAGGTTGTTCAACATGTTCAACTTGTCGACTAATTAGTACAAGGGCCTCCTGCGATCGCGTAGCGTATGACATGCCTGCGAATAACACGCGGAATAGTACAGTCGATGAAATCGTAAACACATTTTGCTGATTACTACCCGATAACGTGGTAACTCGGAGCCCCAATTACCGTAATTGGTACATCACACTCGTGCAATACAAATGTAAAAGTTACATCCGTCGCGTGCCTCTAACAAACGGTTAATTGGTCCTTACCGGCGAGGGCGGCGACGGGGAGCTAATGGTTTATAACAACAATGTCAATGCGGAATCAATCGACCTGCTGGCACTGAGGGTCACTGACATGAGGATATGGTATGTGGGAGCTACCGTCCAGCCAATCTTTGGTGTTGGAGTCCGTGTAAACAGGTTCAATCGTAAATAAAACATGTTGCTTGGATGCCCCCACACGGTAGCGTTGAGAACGTGATACCTTCCCCTGCACTTAGCAAACGTCGCATTTTCCACTAGAATTAGTAAAAAATTAAACGCATCATTCTATACGACTACACATTTATTGTACTATCATAATAACATGTATGAAGGGTAGCTTTATAAATTTGGAGGTAATGAAATGAGGGTAGCGAACTGTGCCCGTGAGTATGAACGAGCGAACAAAGTGATACCCGCCGGAGAGGATCGTAACATCCGCTCGATTAGACGTCAATGTACAAAATAAGTTTATTACATTTTCAGGTCTGAATAACTTAACACCTTTAAAATGTATTTCCTTCATTATCTTTTAAAAGATTTACATATGAAGTAGCGGGACGAGCGGCGCGGCGCACCCCGCCGGGGAGACTTGCGCCCACCAGTGCCCGTCCTCAGGATCATGGTAATGTGGGTGATGATTGATGATGAAAACAAATACTAATGTTAAAGACAGCACGAATCCCCGTGTAAGTGAGGACCGGAAGTTCGTAACTTATCACGTATTAGTAAACTGTGTACAATACTTTTAGCACATATGTAAGTCGGAAACCAAAGGAGGCGCAATGCATTAATCGTGTGCAAATTGTATCGCTGCGGCCGGTTGCCGCGGTCGTTGAACTTGTGCGATTTCTGTGCAGTGTACTTAGTAAACTTAGTCTCGCTTTAACGTTTACGCTTTGTGAATAAGTAACTTAGTCTGCAAGTCTGTCCCGCGCTAAGCCGGCGGCTGGTGGTCCCGACCGGATAGGGCTTAGCGCCGGAGCACCAGTGCCTAAGTGCTCAGGGCAGCATAACTGCTCAGCCTTTGTCTGTATTCAATCTTCAAATTATAGGTTACACCAAACTATACTTAGGTGGAAATCGGTTAAGCCGCTGAAGTGCTGCACACACACCCGTTACACACACAACAGCACACTGTGTGCGAGGGCGCAATAATATGAAAATTGTACATAATTCAGTTGAAAATGTTTGCTCTTTACGTGTATTACCGTAACAAAGCGGGGCCGCGTGCTGAGCTAGGCAGGAATTACTCGCCACTTTAACTTGTAAAACATCTACAGCTAATTGGTACCTGTACTCGTACTACGCTGCACAACGCTGCACAACGCTGCACAACGCTCACCCGCATCATTACCCACACAGAGCTTTTTTTCACATTATGTTTTCATTATTTCTCTATTATTAAACAAATGCTTTTCTTTGTAATGTTACCAGTTTTTTTTATTACTCCGCTGAGGACGTAGGTAATCTAAATTGGTAACAATTTTTCGTCTGAACATTACCGTGTTTCACACACTGAAAAATGTTGCCTTGCTTCACAGAGCGCTGTAGCCAATTAAATAATTACCCGTCCGATGGGAGTATGATAGAGAAGGTGGCTTTCGCATGTACGACCAGGTTAACATACTGATCGTTTCGACGCTGTATATTGTAAATCATCAACATCACCACCCTACTACTACCCCAACTACCCCACTTTGTCAAGAAACCTACATCCAACGGTGAACAGTTTGTAACCAATTTCTTGCAGCTGATATTTGACTGTTCTGCTGGTGCTGTTCGGCGAGGAGTTCCGGGTGCGTTGCGTACAGTGTCAGGGTTGGTGATTAAGACGGTGGAATCTTGCAGTACACTGATGATGAAGTTTAAAATTTAACGAGATCCAAGTAGCGGATGGAAGAAAAATTTTCACTTTGATCAGGAGAAATTGGAACAGATGGACAGCGGAGTATTTTCTCAGACAAGGCTGCGCGACACCAGCGTCTTCAGTCTTCAGGATTTCAGAGGACTCCATCAATGTAACCATCAATATGTTTCTGATTAAAGATTTTAAATCACAGCTTAAACAATTTTTTTTTCATTTCGTCTCTGTTACAGGCTAACTTAAAACAGTAGTTTACCATAATGTTAAAACAAACCCTAATTTTTCAGGGTTCATACCCGTGAATTGACTCAAAGAACAGAATATATCGGTCCCGACTGCGATGAGATTGAGAGGATGGAGGGCGGAAGGGGGAGGGTAAAAGTTATGGAAGTAATTAATGCAACATAATCAATATGTTCATTATACTTGTGTGAGGTTAAACCACGCTGTCTCCTCTCCGACTCCTCGGATCTCTTCCAAACACGCCCTGATGTTCTTTCGCCTAATCATTTCTGAGCTAAATACTCCTTGCACTGTATGCTGCTGACACCAGACCCTCGGCTCCGCTCAGTATATTGTGCAGATACCCAAACCTGCGGACGAGGAAATTCTTGAAGGTCTCGCACGTGCAGAGGTCACCATATTTCAGTTCTCACTGACCGCGGGCCGTTGTCTGAACAGCCTTCAGCACAGCCATAGGAATTATAGATGACAGCTACCACCCTATCACCAATAGCTGTTTCATGTTATAGAATTCCGAACGTGAATGTTAAGTATTCACCCCCGGGGGCTGGAATTGGACCCGCGCCCTCCCCCTCGCCCTCCCTCCGGTGTAGCCGGGCCTCGTATGCAGCGAGAGCCCGCCGCCCCGGAACAATCGCTTGTTAACTAAAATGCAAATATGTAAAACGGTTTCCACTCGGGGGCCCACATCGCACCCCCCGCCCAACCCTCCCCCTCTCCACCCCTCTGCCGCGGGGCTTTTTACCAGTTTAAAGTATTAAGCAACGCGACAGCGACGAGGGCACGATTTTATAAAAAAAAAATGGATTTCAATAATAATTGTTTTTGCTTTAGGAATACAAAGTATCTCTGTACATTTGTTGTTTGTATGTACAGTACGTGCCGGCCGTGAACCACGCGCCGAGGGGAGCGGGCGAACAGCGTAAACTCGATACACTGCAGCGCGCAAACAGCTCACATGGAAACGTTATCTCTATAAAGTACCGAGTACTAAGTAGGGTGGGGTGTAAAGGGCCCCACACAACACCTCAGGACACCCAGCCCAATTTGCTCGTTGCGCAGCCTGCTAATCAACAAACGGAACACTAGCTCCCCACCAACCCGCACTGGGCCAGCGTTGTGGGACACGGCCCAAATCCCCCCACTATTAGGAAAAGCCTACGTCCACCTGTGGACGTCCATCTCCTGATGATGATAAAGCACCTGCACGTATCAATTTATAGTCATAGTTGATTTAGACTATTAACAACCTCAGAGCATTACTATGTATTAATTAATATGAACAATTAATTATTAACAGTCATGCCTGGTGCGCTGTTCATTTGTCACAGCTCCAAGATAAGGCTGGACAGACCCGCAGACGGTTAATTATACATAAAAACTATATTTTATGCATTAGTGATAACGCTTAACATATACAATGGACATGCACTTCGATTTTATTAATTAATAACAGGATCTACTTACAGAAGTAATATATTTCAAAGCATAGTGCAGATACCTGCTGGAGGCGATCTTCAGCTAAAGTTAATTGGGATACTACTCCAGGGTTCCGCGGGAAAACAGGAACAGTTGCCTTTTTTTACCTGATAGTTACTTCATTAGTTTTATTTTCTAATCTTTTAGTTATCGCTTACGCTGCTGGTGAGCGACCACCTCGGATTTTCACCAGCTTTAACCTCCTAGATGCTCCTTCTCCGCCGCCCGCCCGCAGCTCTGTCTGGCATCTGCTCCTCCACCATATTTCTCCTCGTCTTTTCATTTCATCAGATCGTTCGCTTATCAGCTCATTATGTTACTAGTTTCCATCTAGAAACTCTCAAACAGCAGCGATGTATCCACGAATGTCCCCAGCATATTACTATATATAGATTTAAGTTAATACTGAGACTATTACTAGTAAATTGTAAATTACTATTCACGTGATTACTAAATCACGATAAAAAATATGTATCATGTAATTTGTGATAATATTAATATAGATCGCGGAACCCCGGAGTGATCGCTGCGACATAAACAACCCCGTTTATTGTAACGTCCATATAAAGAGGCCCGCGCGCCGCTGCAGCACTGTCACCCGCCGGCCACGAGCTGAGCTGCTCCTCCAGGGTCCTCTCCTCCACCGTCCCAGTTCACATCCTCTCTCCACTGAGAGTATTTTGTTTGCCTAATACTACATACAAGTGTATACAAATTCAATACGTTTGAATCTAAGTAGTCTACACTTCCGAGAGTTGAGTTCTTCGCGGCAGAGGCGCCGGCGTCGGGATGTACTCGCTGGGCTTAGTGGTCGTGTTCCTCCTGTTGCTGTGGATGAGGTGGTTGAGGTGGAAACGCTTCTGGGCCGTGAGAGGGGTGCCGTTCGTGCCCCCGTTGCCGGTTTTCGGGAACGTCCTGCATCTTGCGCGGTCCAATGCAGTAAGTTAACACATGCGTGTCTGCGTCGCGCCACAGGGCGGGGTGAGCGCTTTGCGGCAAACTTATGTATATGTTTACAAGTACATACATACGTATAGCTTTGTGTAAATATGTTTACAAGAGGTGGAACTCTGTAGTGGTGGACCGTCCCGGTAGCACCTACCTACCACCGCGTAGTTACGTGCAAATATTATTATGTTCCAGTACGAAAAGTGCTGTAATTGATCATATTTTTAATTCCCTTATTGATTTTTTTATTTAAAGAAGCGACAAGACAAGGAGGGCCTTCACCTGAATTTAAGTGATACGCTGGCCCATAACAACGTGGCGCTGGGTAAGATGCTATATACAGCACCACATTGCGCTGGTCCCTGATAAATAAGGACACCCTCTGACACCACTGAGTGACATTCGCCTTAACATTCCCTCTGTATTCTATAAATTATAATGTAGTTATCTTTCCTTTTATCTTTTTATTTAACTTCTATACATTTATGCTTTACTTACGTGTATGGGACAAACACCAAATAACATTTAACTTTCGTTTCCAGTCGATAACCTTGAAGCGGTTACACGGCCAGTACAAGTCCCCGTACGTGGGGATGTGGTACTTCTGGCGACCGGCCCTGGTCGTCAACTGCCCCGAGATAGCGAACAGGATCCTCGTCAAGGACTCTGTACATTTCAGAGAGAGATACGTCAGAAGCAGTGAAAACGATGTTATTGGGAAAAACATATTGTTTTCATTAAAAGTAATTATTTTTATGCTATTGTACAGTGCGTTCGTTGGGAGGAAGCTGTGTGCAACGTGAATATTTTTGAGATAAGGCCAAGTTGGAAATAAGAAGAGCGAAACAACTGTGGAGGTTTCACTGAGGGATAGGGATATGATAAAGAATACATTCCTACGGAGCTATGATTCCCTTATCATTAATTTAGCATTACTTCCAGGAGCCGCTGTGGTCGGGCATGCGGCGGCGGGCGGACGTGGTGTTCACCTCGCCAAAAACGATAAAGTTGTACGAAACCAAGCAGAGCAAGGTGTATGATCTGTTCTTTAGAATAAAAAGAGAGATGACAGAAAAGAAACGGGTGAATTTGAAGGTAATAACGTCTTAACTTGTTTTTCTTCTCCCTGAGAATGGATGAAGGTAGACGACAAATATTATAATAGAGTTTTGCAATGTGCCTGCACCTGGGTTTGCACCACCGTGGGTTGCAGGCGGTGGTCAGCGACTACACGGCGGACGTGATCGGCTCCGCCATCTCGGGCGCGGCCAGCGACTCCACGCCCTACGGCGAGGGCACCCTGCGGACGCTGTTGCTGCAGTTGATCAACTTTGACCTGCCCAGGAAGATTACTTGGATACTTGCATTCTTCTGCCCCAATCTGAGAGATACATTCTTGTGAGTGTGATAAAAATGTACTGTTTAGTTTCCACATGCCCAGAATTCTTTTATGCAGGTTCTCAATCAAACCTCATGAAAGAGAATGTTAAGAGTTAACTAGTGTATTTGAGCACCTCGTCCGTAAGTTTATTGATTGTTAAGTGACAACGACGCAGCACTTCCGTGAACGTGGGACCTTCGTGGTAGGAGCTAGGACATTAACTACTGCACCGCGGAGACTGTTCAAATAGTGTGCTCCTTCTCAACGGTGCACAAAACAATTTTTTATAAGATCACTTAGCAGAAGTATTAGATTTGAATCGATATTTATTGGAGTTTACATATATGTATATAATACATGCAGGTATAGAAGACCCGAGGCATTCCCTCCAACGGTGACGGCGGAATTGAAGAGGATATACCACACCGTGTTGAAGGAAAGAGGCGGATATGAGGCAGAGGTTACGGAGCAGGAAGACCTCGTCGACGTGTTGAGGAAGTTGAAGAAGGACAGCAGCGAGGCGGGCGCGGGTACTCGCACTATTTATATTTGATATTGATAATTACTCTACGTAATTATATTTCTCATGACAACATAAAATGTCAACTTTCTTCAAAAGTAATACTTAAACAGGTTAAAAGTATATCTTCTAGAGGGAAGGGTACAACGCTTTTTTAGTGATCAATATCTGTTACTCTTGTAATCTGTTGAAGTTACTGGGTTACCATAACACCTGTTAATGTCTTCCTCCCGATCGTCTCCAGAGGTGCCGGAGGAGCTGCTGGTGTCGCAGTGCGTCTTATTCCTGCAGGCAGGCTTCGATGCGGTCGCAAACAATTTGGCGTATTGCTTATACGAGTTGGCTTACAATCAAGGAGTTCAGGTGAGGTTACATTGTCATAAAATCTTAAGCAATAATTAAGATGGGAATGTAATTTCTTGGGCGTATCATTAAACAAATTATTTAGCGGTTACATAAAAAAAAAAGTAATTATTGTTTACAAATGCGAAATAAATCACACTGGCTGATCTCTCGCTCTACCGCGGTTGAAATTAACTACAATAACTTCAGTTATGGTATAATAGTATCAGACTCGTTACTAGTTGATTGGATATTAAAAGTCCTAACCATACCGCCATAGCTTTAAATCAAATTGAACATCCTTAACGGCACAACTGTTGTAAACTAAAACAACAGTTAAGTTTAGAGTGAAATATGGGCAAGCCTACATAATGATATGGATATTATCTCCGTCGTGTGAAGACATCGTAACAATAATGATTCATTAACTTTAGTCCATAATATTATTGAAGCAAGGAAGGCCAGGTCTGTCACCTAAATCTAAATGAGAGCACCTATTACGTACTTTCTCTATATTATAGAAAGAGTTTAGTTTTTGTAAACGTACAACCGCCGGTTAATAGCGATGAGGAAACTTTTCAGAAATAGGCGCTGCTGAAAGTAAGCAGAATTTAAGGGAAAAAAAATTGAACTGCCTCTGTGTAATGTGTAGTACTGTCTAATCGCTGAGGT
>DWHM01000118.1:0-11422 GCA_018247595.1 Losaria neptunus creber | reverse complement strand
GTATCACTGTTCAGTACTAATTTTCTGTATATGTTGTGTTATGTGCCTGGCATTCTTTATTAATAAGAAGTAAATAGATACTGTCAACACTAAGTAAGATCACGATTTGACGTTATGAACATTTCTTTGATGGCAATATTATTAGATGTCCGACATCGGCATTTCACTTACGTGTTATGTTTATAATTTTATTTAGTAGTTTTTTTACTGTTAACTCAAAATGAAGTTTATATATATTCTCTTTTTGTGGTGGATCACTGTTAACTGCGATGAACATACACACACGTATAAAGATAGAGAACAAGTCGTCTTATGGATGAACACCGTAGGCCCGTACCATAATCGCCAAGAGACCTACGCTTATTTTTCATTACCGTTTTGTGTTGGGACTAAAGTCACCATCGGCCACTACCACGAAACATTATCCGAAGCGTTGCAAGGTGTTGAATTAGAATTCAGTGGTTTGGACATTACTTATAAGGATAATGTGCCAGCCCAGCAGTTTTGTGCCATAGAATTAAACGACCAATCCTACAAAGCGCTCGTGTATGCTGTAAAGAATCATTATTGGTATCAGATGTACATAGATGATTTACCAATATGGGGAATTGTAGGCGAAATAGATGGCGACAACCATTACATTTGGACTCATAAGAAATTCGACATTGGGTATAATGGTAACAGGATTGTTGAAGTTAATCTTACCGCCGAAAATAAAGAACGACTGACTCCGGATGCCAAGATTCCATTCACTTATGAAGTAAATTGGAAAAAGAGCAACATACGATTTGAAGACCGTTTTGATAAATATTTAGATCCAAACTTTTTCCAACACAGGATTCATTGGTTTAGTATTTTCAATAGTTTCATGATGGTAATATTTTTAGTAGGTCTGGTTTCTATGATTCTCATGCGGACATTACGTAAAGATTATGCCCGATATTCTAAGGATGATGACTTGGATGACTTAGAGAAAGATTTAGGTGATGAGTACGGTTGGAAGCAAGTACATGGTGATGTGTTTAGGCCTGTTCCACATTTAGCGTTGTTTTCTGCACTTGTTGGTGCAGGTTATCAATTGACAGTAGTTACATTGGCTGTTATTATTTTCACAATTTTTGGTGAACTATACACAGAACGCGGTTCTCTGCTTTCCACAGCTATCTTTATATATGCTGCTACATCACCTGTCAATGGTTACTTTGGGGGTTCTTTGTATGCCAGAATGGGTGGAAAGTTATGGATCAAACAAATGTTATTATCTGCCTTTTTGTTACCCGCTCTTGTATGTGGGACAGCATTTTTCATCAACTTTATAGCAATGTACTACCACGCATCTCGAGCTATTCCATTTGGCAGCATGATTGCTGTAATGTCAATTTGTACTTTTGTTATTTTGCCTCTTACATTAGTAGGAACTGTTCTTGGAAGGAACTTAGCAGGACAACCTGATTATCCTTGCCGCATTAATGCTGTGCCTCGTCCTATACCAGAGAAGAAATGGTTTATGGAACCATTCATTATTATTGTCATGGGAGGAGTTCTGCCTTTTGGATCTATATTCATTGAAATGTACTTTATTTTTACATCATTCTGGGCGTACAAGATTTATTATGTCTATGGATTTATGCTCTTGGTGTTTTTGATTCTTATGATAGTAACAGTTTGTGTGACCATTGTATGCACATACTTCTTGTTAAATGCAGAAGACTACCGCTGGCAATGGACTAGCTTTCTTTCGGCTGGAAGTACAGCCTTGTATGTTTACTTGTATTCATTCTATTATTTCCTTTTTAAAACTAAGATGTATGGATTGTTCCAAACAGCATTCTATTTTGGTTACATGGCTCTGTTTAGTCTTGCTCTTGGTATAATTTGTGGCACAGTAGGTTATATTGGTACTAGCATATTTGTCAGGAAAATCTATTCAACTGTTAAAATCGATTGAATTTGTGAAATTTGATAAACAGTGTTGTGTGAAATGGTATATTCCTAGTATATTATTAGTATGTACATTGCAATAAAGTGTACATGCTGCATATTAAAGCAGAGTTATGTTTCTATTCCAAATTTTGCAATTACAAAAAATTTTACACTTTTAAGTAATATTTTTATTAATATAATTCGAAAATAACTATATTTATTAGATGCCAAAATGAAACTAACAAAAATATTTTAGTCTAAAAAATTACTAATAAAAAGTAAAATGACTCGTCATGTAATAATTGTAACTACAATTTCGTGCATTACTTATTAAGTTATTCTAGTAAGAAAGTTCTACTTATTAAAAATTCCTTTACCCCTTCTGAAAATGGGTAAGACTGTACCTGATCGGGAGAGGGTAGCGGCGCTGTGAGCAGCCGACGCGCAAACTGCAAAAGGTGCGCGATGACGGCGCGGCGTGGAGGCACGCGCCGCGCAGGCGCTGCGCCCGCTGCGAGTACGTCGGCTAATAAGCCCGTTAAACGTGCCTCCGAAGCGTGGTCGCCTCGTGCGCTGCCCGCAGCCCTCACCCACCACAAGCACTGCAAAGCTGTCAAGATACTCTTTCAGTTTATTACTTGTGTTCTTAACGCAATAAGCCATGATGAACGAAAGCGATTCTAGTTCGAACTTAGAAAAAATTAATAAATTTTCAACTTTAATGAATTATGCATAAACACCTCACCATTATATGGTAAGTCACACAAACGTACATAAGTGAAAATGAGACTCACCAATAGCTCGGATAAGTGGTATGCCATGATGGACCTGCTCTGGCAACAGAGAAGGTAAGAGACTCTGCGCGGTACGCAATAGCGCAGAATGCAAGTCGAGTGCTTGCGCGTGCGTGTGCGCGTGCTCCGGTGCCCACAGCTCGGCAAGTGCTCGCAGCGTTACGAGCGCGCCATCTCCACCACGCGCCTTCACTACGCGCGTCAGCACTGCCTGCAGAGCGCCCGCCGCGCCCAGCCCGGCACCCGCAGACGGTCCCGACTGAAATTTAATTTTAAAAGTTAGAAACATTCTTGGCAGCCATAAATTATATAAAAAGTTAACTATAAAAAAAATAATTTTTAGCAATGCTTTTGTTTTGTTTTTTGTCATGTACTTTTTTAGATATTACAATAAACTTACAATGGGAGTGTAGGAGACAGGAATCTAGAAAAGATGTACTGTGCTATCTCCTCGCTCTCCTTCTTGGATAAAAGAAAATTTGTCTGTGTTTTGCGTTCTAGACTAAATAGTTATTGAAAAATATTTTGCAATAGTGCAATTCTGGCTTAGTTATAACACATTCAAAAAATATAAAATTTTGTCATTATCAACTGAGAGAAGTCTGTTGCTAGACGCAGGCCTTCTCTAGACATCTTCATACCGATTAGATCCGTGCTGTATCTATTTACGCCTTTCAACACCAGGTTTATAAATTCGCGTCCTGCCACTCAAGGGATCTCTTCATCTATTGCCTCATCGGCTGTTGGTCCGTTAAGTAATGTGTCCTACTCATTGCCTCTTCAGACTCACAATCCTTGAATAAGTTTCCAAAATTATTAATTTGTATTATATAATTAATAAATTTTACTTACAAGATACGATTCTGAAGCAGTGACTGCGCCGTCTGCGCTTATGTCAGTTGAGATGAACTTCACAAGAGCGGGCACAAAGTACTCGCAGTCTAGTATCACCCGTCCGACAGTCTGCGGGCCACTATCAGTCTGTTCAAGATAAAAGAAAAATTATTGCTAACAACATAATGTTATAATTTGTACATATTTTTGGACAGATTGAAAGTGAAACCTCAATACAAAGTCATGCTAGAACAAAATTGATTTAAAAATTAATCACATACTTGTAGTGTTAATGCAGCAACCCACGCTAAGGCTTGCATACACAGAACCCAGCATCTTATAGAGATATTTTCTAACCTGTAACACAATAGAATAAAACATGTACAGTATTCATTACATTTTATATCGAAAGACTGAAAGCAATATGGCTAAGTCTTAATATAACCTTTGTTATTACATTTTTGCTAGTGAAATTACTGGGATAATGAGACTTGGCAGCTTAGGTCTTAAAGAGATGAGCAAAGTGTAGTGCTATGTATAAAATACTTCATCATTGGCGACAAATTGCTCGCTTTAAGACATACGAAGATCAAAAGACGTTACTACATAATGACGACGTAATTACTTGTTGTATGAAAGTGGTGTATAAATAACGGATACTAACGTGCAGAGCATATGCAGCATTGAAGCGACAGTGTCGGGCGCGAGGCAGACACGCGGCGTGTCCGCAGGCATCCCGGGCGTGTTCAGCGGCCACGCGTTGCCGCCGCCCCATGCTGACCCGTTAAGCGTCAACCACAACGAAATCACATTTTCCATCAAGTTGCAGTCCCGCTGTATTAAGTACATAAACATGAATCAAAATTATGTCTAAAATTGACATTATAAAAAAACAAATCCAAAGATAAATGCACTGTGTGTGGTTCCAATGCTATCACAGATCAGTTTAATTTCACTTACCTGTTCCGTAAACTCTAGCGCTAGGTGCCTAAATACGTCATAGAGCGTATCTGCTAGACCCGAGTATTCTCCCGGCGTTCCTCCGAAAGAAGATGATGCGGTAGGGGGAGATGTAGGAGCGGCAGGCGAGGTGGCTGGAGGCGTGGTAGTCGAAGATGAGGCAGATACGCGTGGCAGTTTGATGGTGGATCGTAAAGCGGCAGGCAGGGCACCCGAAGTCGTAGCCAGCAGCCGGCGTGCAAGTGACTCTCCTGCTGAAGCAGGTCCGTTCTCCAGCCGCAAGTCCACACAGTTCGAGATGCTGTTGCATACAAATTGTTAATGTTTAGTTTTGTGTTTTTATAATTGCACTTTTTTAACAAAAAAAGCTAACATGTCAACATAAATAAACACATTACCTTGTGTTGAAGCTCTCTGAGATATGTTTTATCTTACTGTCCTTCCTGACTGCATCCAAGAAATCTAAATCAGGCTTCTCTTCTGTCTCTGAGTCGTCTAATTCAGCCACTTGACTGAGATGATACTCAATATCCTTGATGGCATCTGCTATAAGTAAGAAAAATAAAATCTAGCTTAAATTTTAGACTGTGGATGACTTGGGAGTGGTGTAGCAAGAGTTTGTAATGTTGCTAAGGTTATGATTATTCAACAAAGGAAGAAATACCAGAGTTAATGTGTACTGATAACACAACTGAGACAAACAGATCCTTCAATAAAAGGTGAATGCTGGAAAGAATTCTTTACTCACATTGTGTAATAATCTAGCATACAGTGCAAGGAGAGTACTCTCTATTACCGATAGAAACTTGGCATAAAAATACCCCTTTTAAGTAAATCTTTCAATAATCACTGTGGTCTGAAGAAATTTTCAGAGACTATTCGGGCTCTTGACAAGACCAGATCTTATTACCAGTAATACAGTACCAGTTGCGTACAAAACAGCAGGATTCGGCGAGATTTTACCCAGACTTGCATGTATTTATCTAAAATCCAAATAAATCTTTTTTCGCTGTATTTTATTTACTCTGCTATTTTATCTTATTAAACTGTATTAAGACTAGCATTGATTAGTTTTTTTTAAAAAATAATTAAACATTGAAATTAATGATCTAACATCTCTCATTATCTTTAGAACTTATCTCCGACGATATATAATTAACTTCACCGGAAAAAACTTTCCAGAAACGTGTAACTTAGTAAAACTTAGCTGGGTAGAAAGTAGTATGTAATTAAGCAAGTCGGAATATTTATATGCATCTACATTATCTATTTCTATATAGGTAGTTTTTTAACTAATCTTTTGTGAAACTACACTCTACTGGTGGTAGATCCCTATTGATGTAAACAATCTAAGTAGTTTCTTCCGGTTTAACTGGCATTGTAACCTACTGGAATTAGGGCGTAACAAGATTTAACATCCCACGTTTAAAGGTGACAAGCAGAGTGCATTGCAGTGTTTATCATCTTAACTAGCATCACATTTTTAGGAGCCGGCGTACCTTACCATCAGGTGAAAGGCCTGTTTGTCTCTTCGCTTCAAGAGAAAAAAAGATTGAGCTAACGAAACAGAGATGATCCCTGAGCAAAAAAAAAACTCAAAAGGAAAGCATTATATTGTGCGACAATCATTACAACATCTATCTGTGAAGAACGATCTAAAAATTGGTACAGCGACAAGCAAACAGACAAACGCATTGCATAGCAAAGCCGCGTATTTTAACGCTATCCCTTACTTGCCGCCGCGAGTGTCGAAGCGATAGCTCTTGGCTTCATCAGACCAAAACTATCCGCTAACACATCTGCAACAACAATGCAGTTAGCTCTACACGGTCGCTCGACAATATACATCACTTGTCACTATTATCCATTTAATCAATGGATTAGTACATTACTGATTATAATTTTGCTACTACCAAACTGATTCAATAGTTCAGTTGTTTACGTGGCAATTAATAACCATCGCCACAGAAAGGGAGGTTAAGGCTAGCTATGAAGCTGCAGAGAACATGTGCTGTTTGCATCAAAGCATCATTTTTAATTTTTTTTAGCTTTCATTACTTAGACCAATTTAATTCACTTTTTCTTCGAACGGTGGCTAAATAATGAGGAATAGCACAATAAATTAAAATTTAAAAAATCTCTGAACAATGGGACCATGCAGGACGATCACCTGATGGTAAGTGATTCGCCCGCTAATAATAATGTGGCGCTAATTAGGACGATAATCATTACGCCACGTTGGGCTCGTCACTTTGAGACAAGTCTCGATACTTTAGAAATTTCACTAGTTACAAAGCCCTTCAAAGCGGAATACAGTAACATTTGCGTAATACTATTTGGTAGCAGAAATAGAGGCTGCGGTGGTACCTACTTAGTCTCCATTAACAGAAACCTATCACCATTAAATATTTGATGATGGTATCACTTTTCTTATTAAATAGGTTGTTTACATTGTTTATGTTTTAAAATAGTTATATAGTATTTCGTCACAATCATCTGTTGCTGTGTAATTTGTATGGCTTATTATAAAATAAGTCACCTGCGACTGTGGCGCCTTTGCTTTTTCGTGGCGGCCGTCCGCAACTGCTGTCGTCCTGGGTTACGCGTGCCCGCGACGATCCTGCTTCTCCCCACGCCGGCTCCTCCCCTCCGGTGCTCTGGGAACTGTCCGCGTTTTCATATTCCACCAAATCCTGTAAAGAAGTTTTGATAACTAAAATCTACGCTGTAATTATTTTTTGAATTAACTTTTTTTATTTATTTTTTGGGCAGCTGTTTTTTTATTTGCAATTTACTTTTATTTTATCGTTCTAACCTGGATTAGTTTTCGTTGATAATGGTCTAAATATTCATATTTATTAATTACTTTTGAAAACAAGTAAATGGGTCGGTCTTTGTTTTTGTGATTATAAAGCAGATGTTTACTTTAATAGCCGACATTTATTTGTACATTAAACAAATATTAACTGTT
Organism: Losaria neptunus creber; assembly: GCA_018247595.1. Classification (NCBI taxonomy): domain Eukaryota; kingdom Metazoa; phylum Arthropoda; class Insecta; order Lepidoptera; family Papilionidae; genus Losaria; species Losaria neptunus. The sequence goes on along the minus strand of DWHM01000118.1, from coordinate 3,940 downwards.
TTTATAGACGAGATATTTGATCGAATAACTCTTATAATACCTGTTTTTTGGTTATTCAATTTGAATACACCTAAAATTTCTTGTGACTTGTGAAATGTTTACCCCATAGCAAATTACCAATTTACCTGCAGTAATGTAGTGAGTGCGTGTCGTGGCCAGGCGGGCAGTTTGACTGCTAGACGAGCCAGTGCTAACACGCTGGAAGGCTCCAATATCGAAGCGCCGCCACTCACGGAGCACAATCTACCGACCACCTGCCAATGAAAATACGGAAAGCAAAACGTATTTAATACATTATAAACCGAAAGATAAACCGTAAGACAAGCTAAGATACTGCACATTTTTAGGGAAATTTGCAGTTTTTCGTAGCTTGACCTTTTCGATTTCCACAAAAAAGATGATTGTTTTCTTCCGTGAGGAAGAGACAAGGGCGAAAAATGAGTGGTTTTTTTTAGTTTATTGGTGTACTAAAGACTGGATCATCTAGTTTGGAATTCAAGGATTTGAACATTGGCAACAGATATAAATACTTAATAATACAATGTATTAAAGTAGACGACATTTAAACACATAAAAGAGAACACGCATTATTTCGTGGTATATCGTGAACAACAACGTAAAAGGACATCGTGAACGGTCCTAATTTATTTTATAACTTTATTCAATTGCGATGACCATTGGAAGTGGAGATCGTTGAGAGGCCTATTTTCTTTATATACAAAATATACTATATATATGTATAGTCCATAGGACCATATATACTAATTGAAAAATTTCATTATCACAGTAAATTAATGGTATATACACTTAATTCACTGTATATAATACACAAACATGCACACATATTGATATTTACATCATTATTTTTTTGTCTAATATTTTTTCTCTTTACAACCCGTATTGGTGACCGGAAGAAAATGCATTTTTCTTTTCAACAAAATATAAATAAATTTAAATGCTATTAAGAGTTTATTGCCTAAGAGATCATTGGTTGTGTTAATAACAACAAAACTTAAAGGTTGGGTAAAAAGAACTAATACATTAAAATCAAACCGAAGTAAAGTGTATTTCTAATTCACTCCGATCTTTTATCTTGTTTAAAACATGAAACTTACTTTTGCACAAAGTAACATCGACTCTCCGGCGACGGTGCTGTCCATGGCCAGCATATGAGCCACCAGAGCTTGCGCCAACTGGACGGCCAGCGAAGGCGGCAGCAAACGTGATGCGCGATTTATCTCCTCTGCTTTGCTGTGGCTGGTGCTGCTGGCGCTGCTGCAGCTACTACTGCTGCTGCTGCTACTGCCACCGCCGCGCTTGGCCACCATCGCAATACGAGCTTTTAGATTCTGACGGGCGCGTAGCTTCAAATGGAAATTATTTCTTCAGTGGTTTTAATGAAGTTATGTATGATATTTTTGTTTAATAGCAACACGAGATATCGCAAATCTTTTACCTTATAGTAAATGATCACACGCTTGCCGCGTAATATAGAGATTCATAGTTTGTTTCCTGTTATAGAGTTTGCTACCACTACCGTATTGTAACTATTTCACCATTGCAGAATTACAGTATTTAGGCTATCAACAAATACCGACTGGAGTATCCTAAGCTTCACCGTATCCAGTCTCAATGTTAATTATCACTATCTGAGACTGAGATTGAATATTAGCCTATTACAGATAAAAAAAACCACTTTAAACCATAACAATGTTTAAGATCAGCTAGGCCGCGTTTGGAAGAATATGAATAATATATGAAAAAATGTTTTTCTTCTATACATAATTTGGTGTTATTATAAAATTTAATGATGAACATACCTGTTGGTCGTCGAAGACGAGATGGACGCCGCGTCTGATCGCCTCAATCTCGTGCATCTGGTGCATTAGTTTCTTGTGTAGCTTGCGACGCGGTACCTTACACTCCCCGCGCTCACCAGATGGCTCCCCAGTAGGATGGACAGCGATCGGCGCTGGGGCGGCACACGTCATTCCACCGGTTACCCATTCCCACCTGTGCACACATACTTTTTTTTAAACACATGCACATGCTTAACATTAATCAGGTGTAAAGACATTTACTTTCACCGGCCCCTTATTAAAAATCTTAAAAAACTTAAAAAAAAGTACTAAGTGTAATCGGATAATTTATGTAAAACAAATATACCTCTTAAATCTTTGAAAGCCCGGCGCCGAAGGGTGTTGTTGATTAAATGGTATTGGCGGCTGAGCGGCGTCAAGAATTGAAGCTAGGGATGTAAGCAATGCTGCCAAAAGAGCGGGATGAGCCTCAGGTCCCTGAAGTAGAGATAGCAAACGGGTCGCCAACGCGCCAGTCACACCTAAGCCTTTGGTGTTAAGATGTGCGTACATACTTCTTCGACACATGTACATCACAATTACTAGGCATCTGTGGAATAAAGTCAGTATTATACTTGGATATGGTGGGAAGGTCGAGGGTCGAGCATGGATGGATATTTAAATACATTGTCATTATGGAGATCAGCTTGTCTCCAAATATTTTGCAGCAAACAACAATTGGCAGAGAACAAATGAGTATATCTATGATATACATATGACACGGACCATAGGTTCATCGTTAAAATATATTTAAAATACAACTGCAACCTTTCCAGAGAACGCGGCGGCGCGTCGTGCGACGAGAAGGCGTCAGTGAGGGCGTCGACGAGGCAGTCGCCCCACCAGCCTGCAGGGCCACATACGCGCGCTACTAATGTGCCCAGCGCGGCCGCACTGCGCGCGCAACACGTCCACAACAATGGCGATACGCGCAACCACCATTCGCTCGTCACACATGAGTATTGCTGTGAATAATTGTAGTGTTGAACATTGATTAGGTTAAGTTACTCTATTAGCCCAATTGCTATAAATTGCATAAATAAGTTCCCGGGAAGGGGTTTACTTCCAAACGCTGACGGCCATGGCGGAGCGGATTTAGTGAGTTAATTTTTTCTTTACACTACTTTTTCTGTATATCCTTTACCCGGTACTAAAAAAAGTTTTCAAATACCGGAAAGCACCGTTTATATTAATCACGTTGGCATGGAAACAACAATTAATGTTAAGACTACAGGGAGTGAAAATTCTTGTAAAACGATTTAACATAAGCATATAACTACGTCGACACATAACTATGTCACAGCGAAAAACTAATTCTAGTGCAGTGTATGTCAAAGATGAATTACTAAGCAATAGAATTTTAATTTAAAACTATATTACAGGTAAATGTCCTTTTCGTTTCATTGCCTTATCGAATAAAATATACTAATAGTATATCATACCACCTCATCCATTTGAAACAGGAAATGCAGTAGCACTTCTACGATATTTTCCCCAATGACCCGCAGTTTGTCAGTGGAAGATCTCTCGAGGAGAGACTCTGGCGTTACAAGGCCTTTGTTGATCGCCTCTACTACACGTTCGTCCCAGGCGGAAGTTTTCTGCAACTTCTTCAATATATTGTTGCAATTGTGCAACTGCAGCTGCAAATCTATACACTCCTGATATGCAGTAATCACTTTTGAGTCAGTTTCATTAGCCAAATTGAAGTAAGCCATCATGTGTGCAGCATTCCCATTGTACAATTCCAGATAAGGATTTAATAGATCCATCAGCTTTCCAGTTGCTAACCTGTTTTTAAATAAACATATTTAAATAAAAAATTAAAATCATGAAATAAACGAAGCTAGAATTAAGAATCCTCTAGCATTACATGAACCAGTTTGATTTTGTTGTCCTGTGCAGAAAATTGTACTGCTACATTTTTAAACACTGTGTGTATAAAGGGTCTAAAATTTTAGGTATTTCTATAAAAACATTTAAATCCTGTAATTTAAACGTTACACTAACGCCACATTGATTTATAGACACAAATAAATATTCCATTTTACGTAGTTAATGTAAATATCACTGGATATGTA
>DWHM01000117.1:0-11425 GCA_018247595.1 Losaria neptunus creber | reverse complement strand
AAAATCAAGCATCAAATACGCATATGATCTCGGCGTCCCGGTCTTCCTGAAGTATCTCCATAATAACCTCCAGAACCATGACATCTTAGTGACTTTCCTGTCCGGTGGCGACTGGTGGCAGGAGATAAGGGAACTCTACAATGGGCTCTATGCAACGAACTTCTTTGAAAGCATTGAGAAAATCTTTGAAATAGCTGAAGATTTTTTCAACAATCTTGATCAAGTTCATGTACGTAGCTTTGTTCACCAACAACTTACATACATCTAATGTTAATAATGGGTACTTGTGATATCAATAACTGCTCTCATAAGTTTACATATGTTTCTATGTCATCGATTTCAAACTTTAATGAATGTTAAAGTTGTTTACTTATGCTTATAATATCGAATTTACATATAAAACCTGTTCTAGCATTTTTCTGTAGAAGATTTTGCAATTCTTTTTCCCAAGTGTCCTTTGGTATAGTCTTTGTGGTATTATCATTATTTTCAAACACATTTTGCGTGTGATATAGTAACTTTTAATAAAAGACCAACAAAGGTAACCGATAAGTTAGTAAAAGCGCTGAGCAGTGGGGAATTTTAAAATCTGAGAACTTCGAAGGCCTGTATCAGTGGATGAAAGGCTGATGATGATAATGAAGTAAAAGCAATGTAAATTCCAGTGGGTGCGTCTAATGCGCGACATCAACGCGAACAGTAAGGAAGGCTTCTGCGCGCTGAACACGCCGCTGACGGAATACATCCCCGACGCGACCGGCGCTCTCTCGCACCTCAAGGAGCAGATCTGCACGGAGAACATAACGGAGGTGTTCAAGGAACTAACGCCTCTCCGGTTCGCGTCTCAGGTAAACAATGAAGCACTACTAAGACATATACTTTCTCAAATTGCCAGACTACCACAATGTGATGGCACTGGAAGTGTTTAATTCTTACAAACACCATTGCCTTGGATAAGCGTAGCTTATGATATTTGGAAGACAGAAGTGGAACCGCCGTTGCCCTGCACATGGAATCCTCAGGCTCTTCCTCTTAGATATATATATAAGTATGTGGTGGAAATGGACGCATGCATGGTGTTCCAGATTTGAGAACGTATTAATTTGTGAAAATATTAAAATATTATGTACAATTACCATCAAGCTGCAGCTGCTAAACAAATGTAAATGTGCTGCTAAACAAGTGTAAATATTACTGCGGGGTGTTCCTTGATAATGACATAAAATGTTTTATTTGTCACTTAATAAACAAATTTCATGGCATATGGTTTTTGAATAATTTATCTGATAATATATTTCAGATATATGACAGTTATTTGAAATTATCATGTGACGTCGACTACAGAGTGTTAATTTCGGATGTAACCAGGATAGAGTTACATCTAGATAACGTCTTAAATGGACCTGCACCTCCACAAGTACCAAAATGGGTGACGAAGGAAAAGTTGGAAAGTTTCAGAGCATCGGCGATTGCTCTGCTATCTACTGAATCACTAACAAAAGTATCATTCGGATTTTTATCAAACACTGTTGACGCGGGCACTTTACTACTGAATAATAGGTACGGTAATCAAATTAGTTTTACCACCATAAAGGTGTAGGTGGTAAATCACAATGAAAAGATAAGATAGATGAAAACCTCTGTAAGTGTTATATATTTAAAACTGTATACAATGAATACAATGTTCCTCTGGTATTTCAGCCAGTGTACCCTCTGCTCTCAATTCACGACTTGGTTCAAGCAACTGAACTTGCAGCTGTACAAGAAGCAAGAATATGACAATCTCTTATGTCATCTCCACGAAATGGACTTGCATGACGTTTATCACACCCTGAAGCATGATTTCCATTGGGACATGGCAATTAAAGAGGTTAGAATTTTTTATTTTCTTGTATTTTATAGCCCTTAAGCCACGGAGGCAGTTCACTTACCAGTTAGACTTCCTACTGGGCTCGTTACTTTGTTATAAAGAAAATATAATAATTTACATACTTTAATTTATGTTTTCTTATTCCAGTTAATATCGACACGGAATTATACGAAGTTCGAATTGAATAAGTCAATTAATGAATTCCTAGGGCAGATGAAACAGCATCTACTGGAGGACATAACAGCACCGACCACGAAAATATCAAAATGTTTAACGCAAAACGTCACCAGAAACGCATTCGGGAATGCAACCTTGTTAGTTTAAAATTTATGATCTTCAAAAAACCTATTGAGTATCTTAATTTTGGTAATGTCCCTGAAAAATTTTACAGACCTTTAATATGGTTATATCAATATACACATAAAATTAACTCGTGCATGGTCCCTGTATCTAACAATCCAATAAGCAATCACATTTTTAAATCATTTGTTGACTCGTCAGGTTTTTCAAAGTACTGGCGTACACCTTGAAATTAATACGAGCTGAACTACCGCATCTGCAAGAGATAGACGGCATCAGAGACGTGCGGTATTTGAAAGATCTTCAGATGGAAGTAGCACATAGACTGGACGCGGAGGTACCTTTAAAGAAATACACGAGGAAAGGATACAACTTATCGAAGAGTCTGAAGGAGTTCATCTCTAAGGATTATCTAGTAAAGGCAGTGGAAAATAGTCGTGTAAATGTGCGGATGGTAAGTATGATGACGATTATTTTACTTACTGACCAAAATTCACTAATCAGTAAGGACAGACGGTTAATCTGTTGAAATGGTGTACTTATACAAATTACTAAGCTAAGAAGACAGTTTATATATCTATATATTTATTCAGTTATCTCTCCTCTTCTTTTCTCTCTTATGTTTCTGCCCGTCTCTCCAACCCTTCTTTCATCCATTACCCTCAGCTTTCTCCTCTTCTCTTCATAGTATTGTCTATTTAGCTTGCGAAGTCTGTATCCGTGAGCTTTGGATCCGATGAAGCTCTTAACGGTTTTAAAGGGCGTCAACAACATCCGAAAAAAAGACAGTAATTTGAAATATAATCTGGCAAGTATAATATACAGGGACGACATCCATAGGCGATGTAGGCCTGTTCAAAGATGACATGAAATATCTATATACTTTTAAATGTTTATGTCCAAAGATTATCTAAGAGATATCTCTTCTCAGGGATAAACCGTCCATTATGTTTTTCGTATTATTAATGTATATTATTTTATTGTATGATGATAGTGAATGTAATAATAATTTCGTTATAAGTTTATAATCTTCGTCGTTCTGTTCAACAAATGGTATGTTATCAGGACAACTGTATTTCTAGCTGCTACTTTTATCGGTAGACATATTTGTAAACAGGTACATATAAACTTAAAAATTCGAATACTAAATAACTATTTTATATATGGTATATAGAGATTAACATATTATTAATTTTTAGATAACCACCTATAATGATTTCTCGCGTTTCAGGAGCGTGAACTTCGGCCGGAAGATTTGTTGTTTGACGATGAACACACATGGGAGGACCTGTGCGAATGCTGTGATTGTAACACAATCGTCAACAACCTCTTCAGAAATTTAAACACGTCTTTAATTGGCATTGACGTAAGTTATACCTCGATTAAATATAACTTGAATACGTGATGAGTTACAAAGTATAAAACATCATTCGTAGTATAACCAAACATTTTACAGCTCGTACTTAAAATTTCAGATCCTATCAACGTAGTGTTGAATTATTTGGTTTACATGAAAGTCAATAATCTGTAAATATTTGTAAAATAAATTTGTCACGGGACTCTGATCGAGGTTCTATTGACTTATATAAGTAACATTTACACATTGATAGAGTTGCACAGAAACGCAGATTTAAATTCAGTTGTATATTTCAGCTTCAACAAATACAGGAGGAGAAATTTTGGCGTTTCAATTTCATATCAAAGGTTCTGAAACATGCTGAGGATTTAATAGGACACGTAGCTCGCCTGTTGGGGGTGGTTAGCAAAGTGGACATAGACGGGGTGTCGCAGGGGCGCCTTGTATCTGTCATAGATACCACCATGCAGCTACTCATGGACGATACTCTGTCCAGCATAGTTTACAGGTGTGAAAACCTAATATAAATATCGTATAAGTATATTTCATTATTGCCCTTAAAATTTAAATGTCTGCGTAAACTAATCCTTGTCCTGTAGATACCCCACACGATTCAATTTAGCTGCTATTTTTTTATTAAAGATTACAGAAGTCCTAGGAGGTTTGTAAGGACTGCTGCAATTTTCTATTTATTTTAAAAACCAATGTTTCAGTGTCCGTGGTCTGATGACCGAACTTACTCCTCTAATCAAGAGCCCAGAGCTAGAGACTAGTCTTTTCGATCTCAGTGAAGGTTTATTGGTACTCCAAGATATCAAGAATTCATTACTGGAAAATGACATCAAAGGTAAAAAAGTTAGAGTATCTTTTTAGCTAACTGACCAATTAACAGTACGTATTGGACAAAGCGGAGCAGTACAAAAGCGTTTCATTTCCTTTCACTGGGTACGATTATTAAATATCCAATAAAAGTTATTTGTCTATATAGTTCACCCCTTAAATTTATATCATTATGACAAATTCTTTGCAGTGGCCGTGTCTGAATTGTTCTCGGATCCCGATAGGCTGGAAATGGACCTGAGCAGGCTCGGGATCAACAATACCAACTTCTGGTCCATCGCCGCCCCCCGGATACAAGTCGGATACATCCACTTCAAACCGGTAATGTTTATATAAAAGATAAACAAGTTTATTAAAATATTTTGGTTATTTTAGTAGCATTGAAGAGTTGATTTCTTTTTCTATTCAAGTGTAATAAATTTTATTTTGTATCTATGAACTCAACGTACTGTAGTGTGAATGTTTATATCGTCCGCATCCAATAGATCTTCGTATCGAAACGTGATAACTTTCGGATCAGCGACTTCGTGTGCGAGATGGAAGATATGGCGAAAGTGATAGTGCCGGGGAACCTGGACGTGGTGACCTCAGAGGACGTTCACGGCGCGGTGATAGAGCAGTTCTGCGACCTGGAGGAGGCGAGAGCCAAGGAGGTTGTGTTCGTGCTGCTTCGCAACTTAAATTTCACTTTCATAGTTGACAAGGTAAAGTAATATACCGTCCGCAATATAACAAAAGGTTGATAATATATGAATTTATTGTTTTCCAAGAATTAAGAAAAGTAAATAAGAAGTTTCTTTACACCTGACCAAACAGCCATACTGCTATAGCCAATAGGTGCTAACATTAATATGCCAAATGAGTAACAGATTTGAGAAGGCTTGCCGCCGTCTCCACTGTCCAGAAATATTTAGGAAGAATTGTCTAGATCTACTATTTCGAGGCCAATAATTGTCTAAAACTATTTTTCACGCCATCACAGAAGTGTATATCAATTATGTGTTAAGATTTACATCTTTGGGCCTTTAACATTATCAGGTTAAAGATTGGTTGCTAAACGAGCTGTACACCGCGTCGGAGCTCACCGCGGCAGAAGGCGAGCGAGTGTTGGAGAGCTTCCCGCAGATGGCAGCGCTCGTGCCAGTCCTGCAGAACAACATCGCGAGCTTGAACGGACTACTCGACGACGAACCAATGCTGGAGTATTTCAAAAACGATTTGTCCATCAACAACTTACTCGGAGGTGTGTACATTGAACGAATCGATTAGTTCCTATGTTTTGTACGAAAATTTCCAAATATAACACTGGACCTGGTCCACAACAAGGATCAACATTTTCACCTTTACAAAATCGTGCAAAAACTGCATCGGGAGAGAATCAGCTCGTGCAGGTGAAACTCATTCTCAAACGATATAGACTATCTTAGAATGTATTCTTTTTTTTGCTAAAGAGTGAGATGAATAGAAACTAGTTTTGTTTTTAATATGCATGAAGAAAATTTTTTTTCCCCAGGTAGAGGTGATTTTATGGCAGAAGCTGGTAGAATGATGTGCGGTAAACCATTCAATACCCATGTCAACCGATACTTTAAGACTATTATAGAAGCAAAGGACAGGGTCAGCGATGCGGACACCGAACAGTTGAAGGTTCTGCCCAGTAAGTCTTTAGACTTTTTTGGTATCCTATGGGAAATTTTTGTTATGGGCAAGCGTATCACTTACCATCAGGTGAACGTCTTGCTCGTCCCGTTATTTCGAGGAATAAAAAAAACTGCATAACCAATTTGGCTATCTGAAACTCTTATGGTAGTCACCCTAGGTGTAATGTGAAGGCGCCGAAGGTCTTTGAGAAATGTATTGGTGCCCCTCAGCACACACCTTAATAAATCTTAAGAAAGTTAACTAATGTTATACAAATTTTATACTAATTTACTTACCTCCGTTTCACCATATTAACTTTTCAATGACATGGGTTATTATGTCATTGTATTGTGTTTCTCCTCCACGTATTCTCAAGAAAAAGGTCATGTTGATTATCTGCTTTGACACGCTGACTACATTTTATTAATCTCCTCTCAGTATTTAGTACATACCACCAAGTTAACGTTTCGTTTGTAAAAATTCACCTTTCAATTTCAGCGGAATTCTGTCGGACGATGTATAAGCAAATCGTGAACGCCGACGGCGGCAAAATCGTGTGGAGTTTTGTGAAGCCTCTCGTCATGGGCAAAATACTCTACACACCAGCAACAGCAGCCGTCGAGAGAATCATAAAGAGAGTAGGTTTAGCTGATAAAGTTTCTGACGGCTGTTGGCCCTTGTCAGAGTTCTTTGTGTAGGTCCGTGTAATTATCAGGGGTCTAGTTCCAAGAAGCTGTTGAAAATTACTCGAATAACTAAGCTAACTCTTTTTTCAAAAGATGTAACACTTATAATAATGACCTTTTATTTCAGGCCAATGAAACATTTGCGCCTATGGTGAAGACAATTAACTTGGTGCATGCATTCGCAAAGGCATTCTCCTCTATAGATACTCTGTCGGAGCATCGGGATGGGCTGACTGCGTTGACGGATCTTCTCACGGCACCCAGTATGGCTAAATTGAAGACGAGTCTTCTAGGAGACGGCGAATTGCCCGATTTTAATATTGACGACGTATTTGAGAAGCTAACAGATGCAAAGGTATACTTCTGACCTTTTAAATTGATATTGGTTTTTTCCAACTTAATCTAATTAATTAATATTAAGTAAACTGCATGTAAATTATTGTTATTATCTAAATACCAAGGGTTTGAAGCATTGAGACTACAATGAATATGCAACTATGGCATATCTTCATACAAGTTTTTTAATATATATTGGAATACAACATAACAACCTTCTCTCTGATTATCTTTCATTAACGCTGGCTAAGCTAGTTAATAATATCCTTAACCATAAACCATACTTCAGGATCTAGGTAGCATCCTACAAAAGGGCTCCGATATTCTGGAATGCATAAACCTAAACCGCTTCAAGCCAGTGACAGACGAGCAACATCTTAGCGAGGAGGCTGCACGGCTGATGAGGGTCAATGAATTCTCAGCTGGTAAAGAAATTTTCTATTTCATTTAATGCTTTCAGAATCCACATGACAAACATCAGTACCTCAATTATAAAAAAGAGATTCAGTATGTTTTTCTACTCCCAACAACAAAATTCGGCGTTACAATTTTGACACATTTGTGTGAGACATGAGTCTCAGTAGAATTTTGGCTCTTTGCCACTTTCTTTTTATTTAAAAAGCGACTACCTAACTCTTAGGTATATTTTAAAAATATCTTACGCACTTTGGTGATTGTCAACTACTTTCTAGTAACTCTTAAATAAGATTTATGTAACATTTAGTTCTCTGTCTAGCAATTAAACTTATTACTAAACTAAATTCTGATTCTGTACTAATTGTATAATTTATTAGCATCATCTATATATTACGGATAATCAAAATATTGTACAGGTTATGACGGGAACATTTCATTACAGGATTGGTATTCTTGAACAACGGCACAAGTACGGAGTTGCCATTAAACGTTTCATACAAAATACGCATGGACATAGAAAACACGCCCACAACCAATAGATTGAAGAATTAGTGAGTTTTGATAGAATTTTACTTCTTCGTCATGGTCGGGGCTTTTCATATTTGTAAAGACACGCCTCCCCATCAGGATGCTAACTCTAATGTTTACATATATAGCATTAAATTGCTTATTAATCCAATACTATAAAATAAAAAAAAATTGCATAAATGTATGTCCATTGACCAAAATATTACAATATGTAAAGGTATAACACGAGATCCTGTTCTGTATTGTAATCTCGCTCGTCCCGATACCTTACAGACTAATTTTAAGAATTATGGGTAATCATTATTAAAAAATTGAGGTATTTTTCAAATACTAGTGTTTCCTTTAATAAAATCATCTTAATTTCAACAAGCTTCTGGATTCCGGGTCCCGAGTCGAACTTCCTTGACAACATGCGCTACTTCCGGGGCTTCATACAGATACAAGACATAGTTGACAAGGCAATCATTGACGTCTCCGCTAACACAGATTTGAAGGGGGGAAGAGAGGTGGGGGACAGTGACCCGAAGTGGGCGATGTACACCCAGCAAATACCGTATCCATGCTACAGAAAAGACTTGTAAGTATCACCGTATCACCACGAGAAAAACTAGAGAGCGTTTCCGGCGAGCATGCTTCGCTTTTTATGACCTCATTGTCACTTAATATAATAAAGGAAAATGTGAAATCTGTTTGCCCATCGTATATAAAAATATTGTGGAAGGAAAATATTAAAAAAAACTGTTTTCGCTCAAATATATTCAGATAATAAAGAATCACATTGGTTTTAGTTTCCAAACATCGCTCTACGAGTCACAGTCTCTCATCGTCGCTTTCTTCTTCTCTCTGCTATTCACTACATCATCAGTGGTGAGATTCATCGTGTCTGACAAGGAAACTGGAAATACAGTGGTAAAGAATTTTTAACAATGTGATCTGTATGTACAAGAAAGCTAGTCTATTGTCTATAATGATACGTAAGTTACGTATAGTATTTACTTCTTTTACATGATTCCCACCAAACCCTTAATTTGTACAAAAAGGATTTTTTTGTTGAATAATATACGGTAGCATTTATTGTAGTTTAAGATCACATTATTAAGTTTACACTAACTGATTAATCTATCAATAACTTTTTGTAATAAATGATAGTCTACAATTGTTTTAATTTCCTCGAATACTTTTAAAACATTTGCAAAGAACATATCACTGTTCTTAAAACAACATGTAATATCAATAATTAAAATATTAAATAGGATCGGCCTTAAATGGTATCCCTGTGGCACACCAGAGTTTGAGATGAATGATTCTGTTTGAAATCTATTTACCAGGACTTTAATTTTTTTATTAGTAAATAAGAAGAAAGCCTCTTTAAAAAAGAACGAGGAATGAAAACACTCAAGTTTTCATATTTGTGTAGATTGATCTACAACCTCGAAAGCTTTGGAGAGGTCTGCGTATATTGTATCATCTTGAATATTTCTATCAATTGCAATACACAACTTATGAGAAATCTCCATAACCTGCGACCCTTTGCAAAAAAAGGACACATTTGCTAGTTTTATAACAGCAACACTGTTTATTGTTTTTTTATCTTTGTATTAAGTTATACTGTCTTAGGTGATACTTACATAAGTAATATAAAGTTAACTCTTCCATCTTTTCCAGCTAATGGCCGTCATGGGAGTGAATCTGTCTTATCACACGCTGTCTTGGTACCTATCTTCGCTGGTGGAGTTGCTGTTGACGTGCACGTGCGTCGCCACGGTGCTGTGCTTCGGCGGAGTGTTGCCACACACCGCACCTACCATGGTTTTCATGCTGCTCTACATCTACGCCTTCTCTGTACTCTGCTTCTGGTAAGTGGTACGGAAGTGAATACTCAAACCACATTATTTATCCACCCTTTCCTATTATACATAATGTTGATAGTTACTCTCTAAAAGGAAGTTAATACAGTTCCTCGTGTTTGATTACAGCTACATGCTATCGAAGTTGTTCAAGGCGGCCAGCTTTGCGGCGGTGTGCTCCGGTTTGGCTTACTTAGTCAGCTTTATGCCGTTTGTGCTGATCTTATCATGGGAGGCTTTACTCACCAGCTCCTTGAAATTTCTTGTTGTGAGTATCATATTAGTATTAACAACATCAAAACAAGACGATCTTCGCCAACGGAGATTTACCAAAATATATACTATACGTGAACATGTACGACACAGACGCCTTGATTTCTGAAATGTCTGTAATTCGTAAAGATAATGAACAAACACTTGGTGTGGTGGCCATTTCCGCAGTGTATCTCAATGTCCTCATCGCTTTGCTACGCCTTCCTCTACATCCTGAGATACGAAGCCACAGGTTTCGGCGCGCAGTGGACCCATTTGTGGAACTCCCCCGTCGACGTGGACAATATGAGCATCGGGGTGGCAGCAATCATAGTCATCTTGGACGGCATCATCTATATCATTATTGGACTTTTACTTGAGAGATTTTATGGTAAGTATAACACAGATTTTTACTTTTAAATAAAGTTCCCTGTACAAAACTCTCAAAATTTATTAGTTGCAGCGCTTTTTTAATCGAAACTCCACAATATTTATGCAGTATTGTTTAGTTGGTTAAATATTTACTAAATAATTATTTAAGGATATGAAGGAGGTTATTATCACTATATTTTCGGAAGAGGCAGTTTCATTCTAGTTTTGTCTTTTTTGATGAAGATTTAATGTTCACGCAGCTGTTCTTCTAATCAGGCTTTAAGACGCTGCAAACAAATGTGATAAGCAGCAAGTCATCGGGCGAGAAGGCGGGGGTGAGCGTGGTAAACGTCAGCAAGGTATACGGCAGTGGAACGCAGGCGAAACTGGCTCTCGACAATGTCTCCGTGGAGCTCCACACTGGGCAGATCACCACGCTGCTGGGACACAACGGGGCTGGGAAGACCACGCTTATGTACGTAGTAAATCTTCACCCGAAACAGATTGATACTATAAATTCAACTAGTGTCCGTAGGGTTGTATAAAAAACTTTCCTTACAGCAAGATCATGACTGGTATGCTGAAGCCCACTCAGGGTCATGTGGTGATGAGGGGCGAGAGTGGGGGCGGCGCGGGGATCGGCGTGTGCCCGCAGCGCGACGTGCTGGTGCGCGAGCTGACTGCGCGCGAGCACGTGCAGCTTTACGCGCAGCTTAAGAGCGGCCGCGAACTGACCGAGCTGCGGGAGCAGGTCGAGAGGTACCTTCCACTCTTCTATCGAATGTACTAACGTCCTAGCTTTATTAACAATACTAATCAAAACTTTAATACCTGTTTCAGTGTGCCTATAAGTCTTCCTAGCTTTCTTCCGTAATGGTTACTGTTGCGACGTTTGCGAGGTTTCTCAAGGTGTTTGTAAATGATACACTACGAAGTCTTGACGTTTTTATCTTGAAATATTTACAATAAGTTTTAATAC
>DWHM01000116.1:0-11425 GCA_018247595.1 Losaria neptunus creber | reverse complement strand
CACAGTAATGTTTGATTACTATATGTCGGTAGGAATAGGAGCTGCGGTACCTACCTAGTCTCGTTACCGCAGTAATTCCACTATCATACATCACCGTTCAGTAAACAGTAATGTTTGATTACTATATGTCAGTTGCAATAGGAGCTGCGGTACCTACCTAGACGGTCACCAACATGAGACCTACCAGCAGTACAGAGTGAGTGGGTCCCTTACCTACATTTTTCTTTTCAATGTTTTTTTTTTATTCTACTACCCGACGAGACGAGCTATGCGTTCACCTGATAGTAAGTGATACTGTATATAACATGGCGCTGGTTGATATGGTATACAGCACCACATTGCACTCGTCCAGCAAGAGACCTACCCTACTAGGGAATTGGGCGGGCTCCCACCACGCCAGTCCAATGCCGGCTGGCTTAGGCCCCGTGAGTTGTTGTATGGGGCCTATTACACCCCACATATTGTTTAATGTTTATTTACAAAACTACATCTATATTAAAGCTATAGAATGCTCTGCCTCATGATATCCTGTCCCTCCTCAGCTATCTTTAAGAAGAGAGTTAAGGACCACTATCATCATCTTTACTTACACATTATATATATATGTTTACTATGTATATATTATCTATATGCTTATTTATATATATATACTCTTATGTCATTATTACTGCTACACAGTAAACCTGCGCATATCATCATAATGATTTATCCTCTGTCTGTGTGTATGGAAGAAAACTCTTCTTAGTGTTAAGCTCGCCTTTGTAACATACTCCTTGATCTCTTTCTCTTTTCCTATTATATTGTTTACGTGTATGTGTACAATAAATAAATAAATAAATAAAACGATAGATAGACAAAAATAAAAAAGGTTTACTAAAGATTGATATTACAATACACTTGTATAGACCAATCAAAAACTGCGGACGCAGAGGAACAAATGTTTGGTTTCTTGGGATTTTTTTCATACAATCTTTCCGTTTCCGCACTCCAGAGAAGAGCGCCGTCATTGCAAGAAACTTCATCATCGTCTGGCTCTTTATCCTAGTTTGGCTCCTCCTCCTCCTCCTCATCAAATCCAAAGCGATTGTTAACATCCTTTTCCAGTTTAATGCTCCGAGCTCCTGTTCAGCATCTACATTCTCAATCAATATCATCATCATCTTCTTCTTATTCCTCGTCCCCCAGTTGTTCCTCTGCTTCAATGTACTCTAATTTTGCAACAGCCATTTGTTGTTTAGAACTATCCTCTAAATGGATAACCTCCAAAACTAAGTACTCCTGGCCGTCTTCATTAGCGACAATCTCAAGTTCGTCCCGTTTAATTTCTTCGTCACCCATTACGATTACTTCGTTGTTGTTATCATCATTATCAGATTCTACTTCATTAACGTCGTACAGCTCTTCATCACCCATTACGATTACTTCGTTTTTATTATCATCATTATCAGATTCTACTTCATTAACGTCGTACAGCTCTTCATCACCCATTACGATTACTTCGTTGTTGTTATCATCATTATCGGATTCTACTTCATTAACGTCTTTCAGCTCTCCATCAACACACTTCACCTTCTTTTGACGGCTTAATTTCAGAGCCGAAATCGGCTCACGATGTCCTAATTGTGAGTAGTGTACGGCGGTGTGCCGGATCAGATTGCCGTTGCGGGCAAAACTGCGATTGCACTCATGGCACGTGTGCGTTTTCTCCTTTGGCGGTTTTGGCACGTAGTCCGGGTTGTGGTGCAAGTTTTGATGACGACGGAGCATTTGTTCCTGTTTGAAACTCTGGTCGCACTGCTCGCAGTGAAATGGCTTGTGGTCAGTATGCTTGAACATATGAGATTTAAGTTGGCGTAGAGTCGCCGAAGCGTACGCGCATAGATGACATTTGAAGCATTTCTCGCCTCCGTGGCTCTTGTGGTGGATTTTGATGGAATACCGATCGGGGAATAGTTCACCACAAATCTTGCATTTCAATGGCTTATCAGATGTATGAAGCTTTTGTATGTGGTCACGCAGATCAGTTTTACGGCCGCACCTGGTTGGGCACAACTCACAAGCGTACACTGGCTTCTCTGAAACATTATGAATGAGTTTGTGCGTTTTTAGTGAGTTCGATTGTGTGAAGCGCAAACTGCAATATCCGCACACATACGGCTTTTCACCAGTGTGCGTGCGTAAATGACGCTTCAGTTTAAACGTGTCAGTTGAAGCGTAAGTGCAGTGAGGGCACTGATAAGGCCTTTCACCGGTGTGGCATCGGATATGACGGCGCAATTTTGATAACTCAACTGATGCGTAATCACAGTCTGTGCACTTGTGAGGCTTCACATGTGTGTGTTTGTATTTAACGTGACGGACCAATTCGCCGGAAGTAGTGAATGGACTGTTGCAATATTTGCAAACATAGGGCTTTACACCGTTGTGCATGTTGAGATGGTTCTGCAGGGATGCTGTGCTTTTAAAGCCCCGCTCGCAGACGCTGCATTGGTATGGCCGGTCTTCGGAATGGGACTTCATGTGGCGTAATAGCAGATGTCGTCGGTGACATGTGTACGTGCAGAAATTGCACGTGAAATATGAACGACGACATTTCGATTTATCGTTTCCTGAACCTCTTTTATTTTTGCCACTGTCATCACCTGCTCCATCAGGGCCAACTTCTTCCTTTTCTTGAAATTTATAGACGTTTTCATTTGCCTTTCTTTCCTGGTCTACTTTTATGTCCGGGTTAACAATTGGCTTAGATTCTTCTTGAACTACAAGAACATGGTTTATTTGTCCAATGCCAGTTTCAGATGGCACTAAAGTCACTGTTTCAAATCCCTCACTGTCAACCAACACGTGTGACTCGTTTGCTTCGTGAATAACCTCTTCCCTTCCTTCAATTTCTCCAGTTGGCAAAGACACAAGATTCTGATCATCATCAGCTGACTGGTAATAATAGCATAGTTCTTCATCGACAACGTATGTGACTCCTGAGTCCTGTTCAGTTTTAACTGCAGCTGCCTCTTCAATTATAACTGTAGCTGCCTCTTCAGTTTGTTGATGAAAGGTATTGAGGTAAGATTGTAGATGTGTGTGACCGTTCCCTTTGGCAGTTTTCACCGCAGGAGGCGCCATGGTTTCTCGCTCAATAAGCATTTAAGTAATTAACGAACACCCCTTGGACCACTACATTATCACTGTATTGTTTAAGTATTTCTAAAACATTTAAATATTTGTATACCAAATGTTATGTATATTACAAATTTGCAGTGTTCATTATATTTCATGAAAGTAAGTCTGTACATTGAAACAGGTAGTTATGTGATGGTCTACTGTGACGTTGGTATGTAAGGAGGAGACTCAGTCCCAGTCAATCTCAACTGCGAATCTCACCTGCCCGTGATGCAACTTTCACTTCGACCAACGAGGCTCGGGCGACCGACTAAAGACGGTATAACCATTCTTCACCAGCTGACTAAAATACTACAGACCGATATCTGGCAGCAGCGACATTGATGTGATAGAGTTAGCACTGCCATCACCAACCCGCCCGTGCCCAAGCGTGGTGATTATGGAGAAATCCTTGTATGTTGCACAAAAGAAAATCGCAGCCCATAGTGCCCGGCAGCTCCGCTATTCTTGGCTCTGGCAGCGGTTATGGCGGTGGCGGGGACGGGGGCGTTATGAATCTTCGGAATGAACTCCGTTGGCAATGTACAAGGCACGTACTTTGAGAACCGACGAAAAGATTCTTGAGCTGGAAGAAGCAGTAAGCAAGTTGCACTGAGCACGTGATCACCTCCTGTCCCTTACATGGGTGGGAGTGTACTGATTGTGAATTGGAGATTGGAAACAGAATTGGAATTGGCAGCATCGCCTCTCTGATGAGTGAGGTCGAAAATCGCCGCATATTAATCGAATTTTGCAATCGTAGCAGGGAAAGTGATAAAAAATAAAAGTACATAAAAATTAAAAAAAATTACTAAGTAAGGATGTAAAAAGACTCAAAACAGGAAAGAGAATAGACTAATAATTAAGTAACAGAATTAAAAAAAAAAATTAAAACTGTAATAAAGGAAGGACAGGGATGGAGGATGAAATGGAATTAGTATAAGGCGAAGATGCAGCGAGTTTGGTCAGAGATGTGATGCATGGAAGATATAAGAGTATGCAACAAAAGGTATGAAAGACAATGGAAAGTGTGTTAAGTGGGCAGGGTACATCGCTCACAGAAACAATGTATGTCGGGGACTCAAACTGCTGGAATGATGACTGTGCACTGGAAAGTGCAGCATAAGTAGACCTACCACTAAGTTGACAGAAGACTTAAAAAAAGGAGCTGAGAGTCATTGCACTCTTAAAGAGGCCATGGCCTTTAAAAAAAAGTGTAAATATCCATTTGCTAGGTTAACACGCTTTTCCAGCACAGACATCATCACAATACCAGGTGGGATCGTAGTTAAGCATTGATCTATATATTTAAAAAAAATTCATACAGCACAACACTATACTTTGCGGAATACAGGAGCAGACTTCCATCACTTGTAATAATGATGATGACATGCAAGGGTAGAATATTTTTTTCTCTCAAATTCCTTTATTCAAAATCTACTCTTGACTATTTCATCGCATTTCAAAACCGAAACTAGGAGCGATGGAACTCTCTTAACATAACAATCAGTTTCATAATTATGATTTTTGTGTATAAAATACCCGTAGACTATAAATATCAGCATCATCTCAATCAATGGACAATAAATAAAACAAAAAAATAATAAACATACCCGCAAGAAAACTAACTTTTTTTTAATTCTAACTTTTGTAATATGTGACATCAAAATAAAGCCTCAAGCCAAAATAGTGCACTGTCACTAACCTTGGGACTAATTTCCAAGCGTTGGACACAAAGGTGAACAGTTCAATGTTTAGAGAATTTTTTATGTTTTGCTTTCTCTCCTTTATGCAGTGCTAAATTTCACCTTTCAAATCTCCTTAATCGGAAGAGCTACAGATATTTTACTTTGGATTTCTCATCTGCTTATCTTTTTATTGCTGCTTATCTTATTATCTGCGTTTCTTTTGGCAACAACTGAATATGTGTAGCTGCAGATCGTGCTAAGTACCATTCTTTGGGAGAGGCCCATATCCAGCAGTGGACTGCCATAGGCTGTTTATTATGATTATGATCAATTTCTTTTACGCTGATGCAATCAATAAATAGAGGGTAAATGAAAATATATTATTAATGTAAAAAATTACAACACAATTCAAATTGAACGAGAAGACCGCGATTATACAAGCGATTTTAGATATCTGCGACTGAAGAGAGTTTCATCATCATAACAATTTTAAATTCATATACTGGAAACCTGTCATGGAATATATAAATTGAGCTGTCTTTATTTATAAAATGGTTCAATTGTCTGAACAATAAGAAAATTATGGAATGGAAGCCCAAATTAGATATGCAAATTATTATACATGCAAGAAATGTAATATTTACATAATAAATAATTCTGTAAATTAACTATATGGTACTTACAGCATTGATATATAAGTTAATTCGAAGAATAGAAGTAGACGTCATCACTTGTGATGATGATGATGATGATGTACCTCCCATCAAAAGAATTCACTGTTAGTCCTCACGCAATACACGTAAATGCAAACACGAATTTAAACAATTAAACAGACATTTTAAATTGAAATGTTATAAAAATATATTTTAATTATTTTAATGGCACTTAAACCGAATATTATTTTAATTAACTTGTTATAATAACTATAAATATATTAATTCGCAAATGCACAATACATTATGCGTTACTAATTAACTTTTTTAGGTTATGTAATTTTATATTATTATTACTCACATTTGTATACAAAGTTATTGGTTAACGCAATTATTTTCGGATAACACCTATTCTTAGGAACAGGTTTCGAAACTAGGTATTTGTTTCTTAAAGTTTACATTCGACACATTTTAATCTAATGTAAATGTAGTGTATGCTAATAAGTTAAATTTGTATAAAATTCCATGTAAAGAAATTACATATGTAAGTATTTAGGTTTTAAACCTAAAAATAATGTTCATTTCCTTAACTTTTATTTTATTTACGGGTAATTACCGGCTTTATACTTAATGTTGCTCGTATGATATTAATTTGTTTAAAATAGGTAAAGTATTGTTCATACTTTCAAAAGATTTTTTTGTATGTAAGGCGCTTAAAAACAAAAAGCGTGAATAAGGCATTTCACCTTTATTATTTTAGAATCAAGGTGAAACCAAAGAGAAATAAAATTCCGGTGCTACCGGTCCGATGATCCCACGTACATCAAAAAACCTGAAGAGTAAGATCCCTGAGTTGAGCCCACGTAAAAGCAAACGCAGCATAGGACGATCAGCTTACCAGGTGGGGACTGACCACCAGCCAAAGATACATTATTAGGGAATAAATATATTTCATGATTGCAACACTTTTCAATCAATGTTAGCGAGTCATTTGACACATTACCTCTTTGTCGAGATTACTTTTAGACGTTTGTGAAGTTCTCGTGTGGCCTTAGAGTTTTCCAATTTATTTCGTTGTTAACATGAGTTCTAATAAAACTAAAGATAATGATTCTGAGGGCGAGAATTCGAGCTTTGTTGTAGGGGGAATCGCTGCTGTCGTGGGGGTGGCTGTTGGAGCAGGACTGGCGTATTTTTTCGGAAGACCTGCCTCAGAACCTCAATGTAACATGTCTAATAGCCACAGCGGCAGCGGTAGAAGTACAGGCAGCGCTTCCAGCTCTACTTTGTAAGTAAAGTTTTCTTACGTTTTTTATAATTAATGCTACTAAGTTTACAAAAAGAAGAATGAAGGAATGATAACATGATAAGCCTATTTTATCATAAGTGGAATCGGTGCTACTTTGTAGGTATCGGACATGAGCCTCCAAAATATCTTTTTTTTTTTAATAGCGTTGTGTTTGTGATGTGGGTATAGATAGCGTTACAAGTCATGAAAAACATGGCACTTACTGCGCATGTACTATTGGAAAGAAAAGTATTTTGAACGCATCGTAATTTGTCGTGTACTAAACGGATATAACAGATAAGTCTTGCGTATTAATGTGAAAAATAATTAATAACAATTAGATAATTTACTCTTTTTATCAATTGGTTTTTACTCAATCCCCCAGATTCAATTTTCATAAAACTATAAAGTATTAAATACTTGGGAATTTTTTTTCTTGGCACAAAGCGTGAACTGTGAAGAAAATGTCTAGTTTAAAAACTTTTTTATTTCACGAGCCAATGGGACGAGCAAGACGTTCACCTGATGATAAGTTGCCCATAACATGCCGCTGGTTAATATGGTATACACAGCACCACATTTCGCTCGTCGCCTTGAGACATACGGTGTTAAGTTTCGTTACCGCAGTAATTTCACTAGCATATAGCACCCTTCAGTAAACAGTAATGTTGGCACATTACTATTTGGCGGTAGGAATAGGAGCTGCGGTGGACCTGGTTGTTCTGTAGACTTTTGATAATGCGCATGCGCCGACCGTTCATGAACACAAAATTGTATTTATACAATCATAATTATTTACATAGTTATAAGTATACCAATTATATAATAACACATTTAAATTTATAAATGGATAAATTAGTTGTCAATTTTACGTTGATTATGATTTTGTCAAATGTGTGTGCGTATGAGTTCCGTTGTGTCCGCGCCCTGGCCAAACGGTAAGGCCGATCAAAATGAAACCTAGCAGTAATATTGAGGTGGGCACGGAGATGGTCCTCAGCCATATTCGGTTCCGGTCGGGCGACCGGAAGTGCTGCCGAAAGTCGCCAAGTACCATAACTATGCATATTTTTAACATTATTCTTATACAAATATGTTTCTGATATAAAAAATACTATTTATATGTACTTCCGGTATAACCGGCCAATCGGAAGTGGGATCAAAAGTCACCAAGTACCTTAATGGTGCATATTTTTGATATCATTAAGTCCAAGTGTTCCTCCTCAAAAAATACTTTTTTTATGTACCTCCGCTTCCGGTCGACCAACCGGAAGTTGTCCAAAATGTCTATACCGATATAAAACAGATATAGATATATCGCAACAATTGACAGTGAAAGAAACTGCGTTTCTCAGACCACCGATTATTTCAATATTATATCTGTGCCTAAGAGGTAGGATTTTTTTTAAACGCGACTTGATGAGTCATATCCATTTAAATCACGTCAGATATAATCCAGTTTCTATTGTACACCCAGGGCATTATAAGGTGCCGTTCGTTGGGGGTGATCGCTGATTGCAGGTGTATGGTCTATGGTGGTGCCGTGGGCGTCCAGGTCTAGAAGCTGATGATTTTAACATTTCAAAACTATTTTTCAGCCGCAACCGCAAGCCGACGTGCGAGTCGTGCTCAATATGCTTCGAAACAGTCGAAGGCATCACAGTGCTGCCATGCACTCACCGCTTCCACACATCCTGCGTAACAAGGTGGCTTAAACAGTACAGCACCTGTCCCACATGCAGGGAGGCCGCACCGAAAGAATTAATACGGCATTACTAATATAATCTCTGTACATATAATAAGTTTGTCGTGATAAAACTTAATAACTTTTTAATTTACTTCATATGAAATTTTGTATGAAAGAAACATGGTACGTTCCGGGTTCATCATTGGATCTAATTTAACAACGATTTTGGGATCGCGAGTGATAATGATAAAGGTCGTCATTGCCGTCCATCTTGGAGAACTCTCCGAGCGCTGAAAACGAGCACCGTGGCTAAATTTTGTTGTGACAATTTATTTTTTAACGACGAGATTAGTAAGACGTTAACCTGATGGTAAATGATACCCCTGCTCATAACATGCCGCTGGTTAATATGGTATACACAGCACCACATTGCGCTCGTCGCCCTGAGACGTAAGGTGTTAAGCCTCGTCACTCCAGTAATTCCTTAGAATACAGTGCCCTTCAAACTGGAACACAGAAATGTTTGCACATTACTGTTTTTACTGGCTGTAGGTCTCTTGCCGGAGACCGTCTAGGTAGGTACCACCGCATCTCCTATTCTTACCGCCAAATAGTAATGTGCGAACCTTACTGTAATCCGGTTTGTAGGGTGCTGTGCATACCATTTTAACCAGCGCCGTTATGGGCAGGCGTATCGTTTACCATTAGGTGAACGTCTTGCTCGTTTCGTCGCCCCATCGAGTAATTAAAAAAAAATCAGTTCTCTGAACAAACAATAATTTTTGGCACTTCGTTAACATATTACGAAATTATATGCCTTGCCAATGAGTTAAAAACTTTCTTTGGAAAAAAGTCATATTTATATGGAGTAAGTTTATTTTGGAAAGATTAGACAAGAAAAAAAAACAAGAGTAAATACGAGACAGTATGGTCTACAAACCTTAACCTATCCATCATGGACGAACTTTATTACCTGTATATTTTGAAGGATTCAATATGTAATATTTAAAATAATATATGGTTTATATACTTAGAATCGTTTTATTGTTAACAAGTGTTGAGATGATCATTAATGTTACTAGGCCCAAATTGCGCTCTTCACCTTACATTATTACAGCTCAAACTGGAACAAACTAAACCTTGTACACTGTAGTTTGAAAATAATACTAATTTTAAAGACTATTCCCACCGCCAAACAGTAGTGTGCAAACTTTACTGCTTTACAGTATGAAGGGAGCTGTAAGCTAGTGTAATTACTAGGGCAACAACAAGTCTCAAGTTGATGAGCACACTGATGCAGTATCATTCCTCTTAGACTCTTTATAAACGAAAAAACTTTTGTATTATTTATTATAAATATATTATAAACAGGTTAATCGATGAAAATTATTAAAATAAAACAACCAGCATTCACTTTAATGAAAAAAACAATGTTTAAGACTTAAAAATATGTTTTATAATCTGTGGCTATGCAAGATGGCGCGGAGTCGGCGAACAGCTGTCGCCTAACCTCAGTTCCAAGATATTGTATCATCGGCCATTACACACCCACTGCGGGACACAGGCCTCCTCCAAAGACCTCAACTTTTCGGAAAATTAATGCACAGCTAAAATATATTTATATGCCCTTATAAGTGCTGGAAGGGGAGCAGTTAGTATAGTGGTACGTAACGAGAGTAGGTTACTCACCGAAAGACATACTGAAGGTCGCAAACAGTAAAGGTTTTAGCGGGAATCAATCCTGTTGACTCTGACACCCCCCTCCCTCCAAGATGTCGGGCTCGAAGATTTCAATCGCTGCCCTCAAAGAAATTACTAGTAACCAATCTGGTGGGGGTCCCACAACTCACGTGACCCAAGCCAACCTCGCCTGCTGATCAACAAACGAGGCTCTGGCTCCCCACCACCCCGCATTGGGCCAGCGCTGTGCGAGATGGCTCAAATCCCCCCATTATCGGGGGACGCCTATATCCAGCAGTGGACGTCTATCGGCAGATGAAAATCTGGTAGACTCATAAAACATATATCTTCACAGTTCTTTATGGTTATATTTATAAAACTTCATGGACTATAGAGTTCTCATAAAACTATCCATAGACTATTTTTTTTTTTTAGATTAAGTAAACGAGGTTGTACTGTCACCATTAAATTATATTACATCCACCAAGTAGGCTGTCGGAGATAAATCTATTAAGATGGCCTCAAGTCCCAACAGTGGGGACAAACGATTTTTTTTTTCTAAATATATTTCCCCTACTTTTAAAGCGGTATCAGTACGCAGTACGTAGAAAATTGCCAGTTGGTAACATTAACAGGTGTTGCTATACTAAAAAAAACAAGATCTACAAAAGGCCCTCGTCGTGCTCGATCTTCACGTGACGCGTCCACGCGTCGATGTTCTGGAACAACTGTGCGGGCGGAAAGGTGGCTTTTAAGTCCTGGTGATACAGCACTGCTGTACTGGATGCGTGTATTTTTTTTTAAATCCTACTATGCGATGAGACGAGCAAGCCGTTCACCTGATGGTAAGCGATACGCTTGCCAATAACATGGCGCGAATTATGGTGGTATACACAGCACCACATCGAGCTCGTCTTGTGATGTAAGTTGTCTCGTTACCCCAGTAATTTCACTAACACACAGCACCCTTCAAACAGGAACACGGTAATGTGAACATTACTATTTGACGGTAGAAATAGGAGCTGCGGTGGTACCTACCTAGACAGTCATCAGCAGTGATCTACCACCAGTGTAGCTGAAGAGCGGGCTAAGTGGCGTTCCTATGTCCAGCGGTGGATTGCCGCAGGCTGTTGATGGTGGGGGCTGTAAGGGATCCCACACAACTTACGGGACCCAGCCAAACTCACCTGCTCGCGGTGCACCCTGCTAATCAGCGAACGAGGCTCTGGCTCCCCACTACCCCGCATTGAGCCTGCGTGGTGGTAAACGA
>DWHM01000115.1:0-11429 GCA_018247595.1 Losaria neptunus creber | reverse complement strand
TACTTTATGTACAAATAAAATACATATAAAAACGTAAGCTATAAATAAAAAAGCAAGAGCTGCTAATAGTTAGAGTAATAAACAGGTTTAAAATCGTTACCGTAAATAGTATTTAAACAACACACTTAAAGATCCCACTACTGGAACTCAACGCATTTCCCTGCGAAACAGGCCATTTATGTACCGCTATGGTCAAGTGCAGATTGCTAGATGACGAATGTCCACAAATGCGGTATTTTTTTAAATATTTTAGTTTCTTCCCGATATTTTCCTTCACCGGAAGCTCATGCCTATTGGGAGTAAAATCTGCCCTCCTACGTTATGTACACACACGATCGCCTTACAAACTGTTCTATTACGGCTTGTATACATACATGTCGTTAAGATAACTAAAGTCTATTAAAATAGTGGATAATATAATCATACAGTATGTGGCTCATATAAAAGTCAATCCCTTATTTTTGTTCTTATTTACCGAAGTGTCGAGACAACCGGGACTTTTATCTAATGTAAAATACTCTCCAATACGTAACAATGTGGCGCTAGCCAGGATATAAACTGCACCACATTGTGCTCGTTATTTTGATACGTAAGATTAAGTGACGTTACCCCGATTATCAGTGACTACAAACTACCTAGACGGTCTTTGGCAACAGAGATCTACCATCAGTTATAAACCTTTCTATAAGTTTATTTTCTTTAAATTAGACGCCCCTGTGCCATGTCCTTACAAGGTTTGGGCAATTATTATTCTGATAATTCATCCCCATGTGTCCAAAATTTCGCTACACATGTTCAAGTAGAATTTAGGCGAAAGAATTTTACTGTACTGTGCACAATCGTTAGAATACATGATGGCTGCTGCCATAGTGGTGGCATTAGACGCCATGTACTTACGCAGAACGTTTTCTAACTCCTGAACAGACAGATTGTTATCTAAGTAGAAATCCTTCGATATGCGAAAGCAAACCTCCCACAGGCCAGTATCCACCGGAAAGATGCTGATACACTTATCTATGATATTTGCTGCAGTAATAGAGAAGTCCTTGTTTGTTTCTGCGATTGATGATACAATTTTCTCATTTAAATCATTTTGTCCTTGCGAAAGAAGGCACCGTATCCCAGTAGTAGGAATATTAAGAGAGGTATTTATATGTGCCTTATTTAAATAATTCAGCTCGACACAGCAACATGGCAAGGTTTGGTAGAAAAGAACGTCTACCGTTGGACATGGCTGCTCGTTCAATATCGACATTGATATATCCTTAATACGTTTCGATATTGTATTAGTTATTACTATTTTCAGTTCATCTTTCTTCCTGGAGCTACTCAAGTCTTCAGAATCTTCATGATGTGTGATATACAGAGCTTCAACAGGTATTTCATGTTTGAGTGTACTAAGTAACAACTTGAGGCAGTTGGAATACATTTTGTTGTGATATGCCAACTTGGCGGCCATGTTTGGGTTTCTGCTCAATGTCTCCTCGTTAACCCATGGATGTAACAGTAAGATTATATCATCTGCCCAAGACTTCTTTTTAAAATCTTTCATGGTTTCGATTGGGTTTACAGTGGTTTCTATAGGTTTACGCTGTAAACCGTCAATGTCAAAGGGGAACATGATATCGACCCGGTCAACTAGTTGGAATAGAAACTTGTTGTTGTTGCGGCTCGCAGGTATTTTTATAACGCGTTTAGTGGTCTTCATCATTATAACGCGATTGTTTGTTTTCTCGTTATTTACCTGAAACAGTCATAATTAGTAGTATTTAGTAAACGCCTTTTTACCAAAACCTCTAAGCATGCGACCATGGAATCGAAGCAAGACCTAAACGTTACAAGACGAACGCTTGGTACCTGCGCCATAAAGGCAATTAAAAGTTGTTTTACTTTAAAGCCATTTTACACGTACGTGCATGCTCATATTGCCCGTCGCGTAGATCTTTCCGTCGTCGTCTACGTAAATAGTGAAATCGCCGCCGCATGCCACCAGAGCTTTGGTGCAGGCGTTCGGATCTTCACATTCTGGCGACCTAGTCGCCTTCGAGTTGTCCGTTTGGGATTCTGGACGTACCTTTACTTTTGTCGGTATAACAACCAGTTTTCTATCACCGCTACCTGTTAACGAATTTTTATTATATAGTAGTATTTAAAGGAGATTGTTTTTAAGTACTTTTTAAGATTTATTTTTTCAAAAACAATACGACTCGACAAAATTAAATTCGTTGAAATCATCATACTGCTGACGCGATTCTTACTGCTGATACGATACTTACCAAGGGGATCGTCTTATACAAATCACCGCAGCGCCTATTTTTACCGTCAAATAGTTGTGAGGAAACATTATTAGGTTCCGGTAAGAAAGACAGCGTAGATAGTAAAGTTGCTGGGGTAACGAGATGTAAAGTCTTCTATAAAAGTGATAAGAACAATGTGATGATATTTACTATCGTAACTAGCGCCATATTGTTATGAGCGAGCGAATCAGTCCATCAGGTAAACGTATTGCCTGTCCTGTCGTGGAATAAAAAAAAATATAAATAGCAAAAAAATATTATTCTTAATGTAAACTAAAATCGGTACTACCTAATTGACCGTCAAAGTTTAAACCCCAGGTGTAAATTGAGCCCTTGTGATCAACAATACAGGAGTGGTGCCAACCTGCTGCCATCTATAAAGAAAAATACGTTTTATAACAGTGATAACAAATGGAGCAAATGAATGAAATAGCCTCTATAAAAGCCCTCTAAATTTTCCCTCAACTGAGACTCAAGGTCTCCTCTCATAAAGAGACGGACAAAGTAATTTTTCCTACATGCCGCCCTATTGCTGACTACTGGATCGAAATTGGAACATGTTAGTTTGCTCACAATGTTTTCTTTTTTATTGGAAGTTCAAGGTCTGTGCGCTGCTCTTCGGGATGCGTAGCGCGTACTGCCGCATTATTAATGAAAACTCTATTTACCATTTTCTTAATATAGTTACAGAAATTTTGCAGTTTTTTATTACATTTAAATCGTCTGATAGAATATTGAGATCTACCAACAAGAGTCAATAATTTTTAGAGCAATGTGTTAAATTTTAATTGAAATAACACCTGTACAATATGGCCCTGCACATTCTTGGTATCAACGAATTGCGGCAGAAGATGAGGATCAGGCGCTAGAGTTGGCGAAGAAACGGGTGAAGTCACTGCAACTGAAGCACTAGCAGGTGAGTTGGCACGACGCGCTTGAACTGCGCGAACTTGCTGAGGACTTGAGCCCCAACACCACATCTGATCTTTCGCTGTAAGCGCTAACTGTAATATAGAAAGTATGATAACAATTATAACTATTGATTGCCCTTTTTTATGGTGTGGGAGGGGAAATCTAGGGATAGCTTACCTTTGGGAGAAAATAGAGAGTTATGTGAATATTTTTACCCAAGCCTACAAAACCTCTACCCACTACTAAAACCTCTGTAATGATCTGGGAACGACCATAATCAGAAAAGTTACCGAATCTCTGTTTGGGACAAACGCGTCCTCTACAACGTTATACTGTGATAATCCATCAGGGCACCCTCGCGAGTTTTACCCTAATAGTCGAATCTTGGTACGACCAATGGTCTTCATTATTGCTGCCTACGACACCAAAGGCCTAATTAAGTAAACCACAATATAGTTTAGTATAAAAGAATAAGTCTCCCTTACAGTATGGAAGTAACCAACGGCGATGCGCCGCGCGGGTTCGTGCAACGGCACACGCACCGGCACTGCGCTTTTGCCACGTCCGCCGCCGCCCAGTTGCCCAAACGCGCCTGCGCCGCATGCCCACACCTCGCCATTCTTCATCAGCACGATCGTATGGCAAGCGCCACATCCCACACTCAGCACCTTTTTTATTTACAATGATGTATTACAATCTCAATTGAACACTGTGTTCAGTAATAATGATAATGTAAAAGGTGAAGCATTCTCGCCCAGAACACATTAATGCTGTTATGGCGGCAGATAAGCAACATGAAGGAGGCAGTTAAGTCTCGTTTAGACAAATCCTACTACCAACCAAACTCTACATGCTGTCCCGATATCGAACCAAGGTCTTTTGTGTCACTAGGCAAATGCTTAGCCACTACGCCAGAGTTGGAGTTAAACATACTTTTGCAGAGCTGCGTTACATTAATAGAAAATCATAAGTATAAGCCTTGTATACTTTACTTATGCTGCTCCCTTATATGCTTACACACTAGTACATGGCTAAAAAAATGTATGCTATTAGAGTTTGACTATATTCACAGTTTGCTCCATTTTGGCATTTACCTTTCTACCTTGAAATTTTGTTACCAACTGCGGTGTGCACTGGTTGTCAATGTTGCCAAGACACAGCTGACCATGAATTCCCCAACTGCAAGAAACTTTATGGTAAGCATTAATTATTATTGTTTTTTATTCTAAGCAATAATGTAATCATCTTTCTTCTTTTTCTTTTATTTTTCTAGCCAACGGGACGAGCAAGGCTTTCATCTGATGGTAAGTGATACGCCTGCTCATAACAACGTGGCGCTGGTAAGATGGTATACATGGCACCACATCGCGCTCGTCGCCTTGAGACGAAAGGTGTTAAGTCTCGTTACCCCAGTAATTTCACTAGCACCCTTCAAACCAGAATACAGTAATGTTTGCATATTACTATTTGGCGGTAGAAATATGAGCTGCGGCAGTACCCTCCTTCTCGGTCTTCGGCAACAGAGACCTACTACCGCTAGTAAAGGTGATTCAATAATATCAAACATCTGTTCAAGCAAGAAAAACTATTTTGTACAACATCTTGAGGAAACCAACATTTTCAAAAAGGAACATGTTTTATAGACAAGTGAGATCAACCAGACCACACTTTCCCAGCATGGTGGTCAAATGGTCTTTATTATCTGCTTAATAAAATAGGCTACAAATTCCAGTAGCACGAATATTGAATGGGCTGTTTATAATAAAATAAATTAACAACAAATCGATAGTGATAGATGATATATCGGATTATAGACGTACTTACCCCCACATAAACAACCTGCCACCAACGTCCACCGCAGCCGAGTGGTAATGACCGGCGGATACGCTGACGAGCGGCGCGGTCCACTCGCTTATGACGTGCAGTAACGCCCCGGCTGAACTGGCCGAATCACCGATAGCGCCGGTCCAGCTAGAGCCCACACCCAACTGCCCAAACGAGTTGTCTCCAGCCGCATATATCTAACAATTAGGATAAGGGTTTTTATTATTGTTTTCAAACGATTAAATCTCTGATGACCGACACTTCTTCGACTTCATCTTCACATGACGTTTAGTGACAATGACGCCATGGATCGCAAAGTGTGTTTGCCGAAATAATCTGTTTCTAATAGCCTGGACAAAGTAATGCTGTTATATCAATACATTTGCTAAAAGGGCGGTATCTAACTCGAACAAACCCCACCAAACACCATAATTTGGAACTCGAATCAAACTGTATCTGGGTACAAAAGGCTAGCGCTGTACTATTGTGCTACAAGGGCAGGTAAATTATGTTAACGTTATTATCGATCGATGATCGTTACTGTAAAAACAATACAAAAGGGGAAAAAACTTTATGTAACAAACTTTTAAAAAGCATTTATAACCAAGTAACCAAAACTTTAAAGGTGCTAAATATTTAGAGCGGGAATAAGTAGGTGATATGGTGGCAAAGGCACGGTGTCTATTAACGTCATATAAGTGATATTGTCCCTAATAATGTGGCGCTGATTAGGATGGCAAACACTACACAACATTGTGCTCGTCTTGAGTCTAGATGTTAAATCTTGGTACCCTCAGTAATTTCATGACATACACCTCCCTTCAAACAAATACACAGTAATATATACACGCTACTGTTTGACCAGAGATATAGACGTTGCAGTAATACCAAAGTAGATAGTTTTCAGCATCAAAAATATATAACCAGTTATTCATCAAAATTGTAACAACTTGGTTTTTTAACTGGTGCAGGTACTTTATAATTGAGATTTAAATTATTATTACTTACGCCATTTTCGGTCAACACCAATGTATGGTGTCGCCCACAAGCGATATCTACAACTCTCCCAATAATTTCCGTATTAACAGGAGTATTCGTCATCATAATTTTTGCATTCCCATCGTCGACTATGGCCCAATGACCAAGGCCGCAGGACAGTGCTCTTCTAGGTGTATACTGATTTTTCCAAGTCTCCTGTTTCTTTGTGACCACAATATGGATATCATGGCAAGGCATCCTTGCTTCTATAGTACAAATTATATGCATAAAAGTCGTTATAAGTTGCCGCATCCTCGTTGCCTATGGAAAGTTATAGTCATAAATATATGATTAATTAAATGCAATTGAATTCAATATATATTGCAAGGAACTTATCATCATCCGGAGGCCGACGTCAACTACTCGACGTAGGCCTCCTATATAAATCTTCACACCATTACTTACGTAAATAGAAGTTATGCCTTGTTTTAAATCCCGCATCACCGGACGCAATTGATCTTGAAGAGGATTCATCCACAAACATAAACACTGAAATGTTTTTTTAAATTTTTTAAATTTTTTATTACAATTAATTTATGAAAATATTTATTTTAAACTGAGAAATCAAAGTTTTTGTATTGTAGCAACTCTCTAACCAAATTTATTTACCTTCAACAGTTTAGTATCGAACTTATCGCATTTCTCTGTAATAAAATCAAAAAGCCACTGTCCATTTTCTTCGAGCAATATCGGTACAAGGCAACTGTATCGCAACAAACAGACGATAGCACCCCGGCAGAGGACGCTCCTCGATTTTATAGCAGATAGCATCAAATGAGGGTGGCCCTGGTGTATACTAAACAAGGGTACTACGTCCCATAGCCCAATAGCTGCGGCGACAGACGTCAACTCCAGCAGTTCAACTACAGTCAGTGTTATAAATTGTAAATCTCTGTAAAAAATAAACACAAGCTGTAAATAATAAATGGCAACATAACAGACTTTAAACTATCAAGTTAAATTAAAGTATAGTATCATATCTTGATAGATTCAGTTCTTAATGTCATCACAAAATTGTTGTCCAAAATCGATACAATCTCTCTAAAAAAAGAAAACCAGATTGGACCGGACAGGCAGACAATAAGACAAAAATCTTTTTAATTTGTTTTTTGATACAAATATTGTGTAAACATTCATATAAATTAATATAATAACTGTTCTTTTGATTTTACAAACGACCCATAATTTTTTAATATGTATAAGTGAAACAAAAACAAAATATACACAATAATGAAGAATTAATGGATACATAGACGATCTTAATAAACTAAATAATCACAGTTAAGTTATTCTTGAGTATACACACTAAAAAGTAGGTAATTTTTTAATGTACTTTCTCTAATATTAGATAATAATGTAGTGTAAAAGATTAACTAACATATTAAACTTTTCCTCGATGTTTGTGCCGGCTTTCAGCAGCATGGCTAATAGCTTCGCGGTGATTGCTGCATTCCCCAGGCTACCAACAACACCAATGTGCTTATACAACGACAGCTCGTGCATACGACCAAACACTCCTAAACGTGCAATCCAGCCATCGGGTTGACTCTAAAAACGTAATAGTTATATACGATTATTCAGATACGGCAGAATAACGCAAGGTTTGGTACACTTTTATCAGCAGCAAATGTCACTAGCAGCTTTGATTAACCAAATTCCAGAGATGTAGAAGTTATGTCGCCAAAGACAGGAATTTACAAATGTTGCCGAAAAGATCAAAGTTATTGGAGTATAATTATACATTACACTTTTAATTAAGTGTTGCCAATCCTTTAAAACAGGTGGGGGTATTGGATGGTTTAAAAACATATTAAGTATTAAAATAATAATAATCATTGATAAACTTTAATATAAGACACATTATAAATCAAAAATATATTTTTATAGAAAACGTTTATAATATATTACCTGCGATAAAGAAAACAAATACTGTGCAGCTGCGATTTTCCCCCTCGACATGACCATATCCGCAGCGGCGCGCAACAATGTGGGCACGCACGCACCAAGCGCGGCAGAAGACTGTTCTGCGCCGACGCCGCCGCGCATGATCAGACTCACGAGCCATTCGCAAGGCTCACAACTAAAAACACCAAATAGGAACCTCGAAAATTATTGAATTTACTGGGGTAGAATAATGTAGACCTCGACTGCGACGAGCACTAATGAGCGCCACATTTTATAGGTGGACGTATCGCTTATTACCAGATAAACGTCTTGCTCGTTTGATGACTTCGTTGAAACAAAAAAAAATATTCACTACCGAAAAAACACACTGCGACAACATTGAAAAGAACAGCCCATACTGGAAGTAAAATTAAAATACGAAATCATTGCTGGGCTCCATAAAGTATTATATTCGTTTAGAAACTTAAAAGGCTAAGGGCTAGGGGTAACAAACGATTAGCCCTGTAGTCTCGGTCTATCAAGACTAGGATTATGGTAAGCCCTGCCTGTCGTAGAAGGCGACTGAAACGATTTTCGGGTTCGCCGGGTTTGAGGGTGGAGGCCCTCAACACCCATTGAGTGAGCCCTGGGCGGTCGAAAAGTACGCAATGGTCTCGTAATTTGTCGTAGCATACTGTTTGTGCTGGGGAGGGCAACAGCTCTCCCCGGGACGTGCTTAGCAGCAATGCAGGGAAGCACCGGTGAGTTCCGTAGGATATCTCGGGGGCTTCGGCAATGCACTGACCACCGAGGGGGTTTTAGTGGGTATAAACCACCACATAACCCCTGACTTCCCCTCAGAAGCAGGGTATCTTTTGAAGATTTCCCCCGCGACAAAAAAAAAGGGATATCAAAACTAAAAAGAAACCGAATTACGTCACTATAAATAAAAAACAAACATACACAGTGTTTAGGATGTAAGCTCCACAACTGGTCACTATAAGGCAAGGTTCTAGTGGAAATCTTGGAAGTTGCAAGTCGCACATGAACGTGGGCTCCCGCCAGCCAGCCGCCGGTGTTGAAGGCTCCTTGGCAGACATCAAGTAAGCACGGTGCACATCGCCTATCAATTCGGCCGACCATAGCTCTGTGAATTCCCTTTTAGCTCCTAAAATACCATCTCCCTGTATGAAATGTAAGTAAACTTTTTAAACAACATTAACAAACAAATCTGTAATAGCACAGTTTGTCAGCGCTAATATGCGCTTTACATTTCCAAGAAGACAGTGGTTTAATTTTCACTGTATCAAAGATGACATTGAGAGAAAGATCATAATTAAACCTATGTATGCCAAAAACAATTTTCCTTTGACAGATGACATGTACCAATTCATTTTGGCCACCATGAAAAAGTCTTGAGTTCCTCCTTGTTAGATAAAGCCTCCCTGAAGTTCCAGAAGAAAGAACAGAGGGCAGTTTATAAATTCATCAAAAAAACTCAGCAGTAAGAAAAATTGGGAACACATTGTCAATCACAACAGAGATCTAAAACTAGTAAATGCTTTTGTTTATAGAATAATTAACATGTGCACCATACAATAGGAAATTGTTAAAACAGATAATGGTACATACAGACATTACATTACATTAATATATGTACATTGTTATTAATTTATAAGCTATGGGACTCAATCTATCAAGCATACAAATTTAAATGTTAATTACCTGAGCTATGGAGAAATTTGCACTGTGAATTTCAAGCTCATTTTTTCTTAATAAATATATTAGACGCTGTGACCATAAACCTTGAATATATAAGCCGTCTTTCTTTATGTGAGGCCTCAATGTTCTTGATGGTGTAACATCTTCAGGGCTTTCAAGCTGAAAAAAAAAACCGAGTTGAATAACTATAAACCTTTAAACATGATATTGAACATTTATTTATTACAATACACTTACAATTAATGTACCTTCATTCAGTTCAAAAGCAGTTAAAAAATGTCGTCCATTCACATACTGAGCTGTCAAAGCCCAATTATTAGAGCCCTTACGATATGTAGGGAGATATTCAACAGGATTCAGCACATATTCAACTGTTTGAGCTTTGTCATCTTTAAATAAAAAAAATGTTTAGTTGAATAATTCATTTATATTAATCTCATTTACTAATTCCAAATTAAGTTAAAAAATTATTGTTAAATCAAATTTTATACTAATATTACAATTATAAATAAAATTGGAAAAAAAAACTTGATATTTTTTTTTCTGTGTGATTTATCTGCAATCAGTCAATAACTTTGAGTAGATGAGGGGAAGGTTAGGAATTTAAGAACTGTTTTCACATTAGGAAATATCTAGGTAGGAGGTCCTCGACAGACCCCTAGTGGTTTTATTTTAAGGATTATAGCAAAACTTTTCAGGTTCCTCCTGTGACTACATTGAGATAATGGATATTTGAGGTTTGCAATGGTTCGCAATTCATATTTTATAGTGCTCAGAGATTAATTTGGTTTTCTGCTGTATGATGTTAACTTTCATAACATCATGTACCTCTGAATATTTTATGACCCAGAGTGTTGAGATATTCTTTAATATACAGTTTTTCACTCTCTGTATGATATTTAAATTTGAGGCACTTGCATTACTTCAAATTTGTATCCCATAGCCCCAAATTGGTTTAAACACAGCATTATAGAGGAGAAGCTTATTGTCTAAGCTCAGAACAGATTTTCTACTCATGAGCCACTAGACTTTGGTATTAAACATTTAGCTGATCCCTTTTGGCTAGTATATGGGATTTTCATGTGTTATTTATCCAGTCCGATGCCTATGTATTTAACTACATCTCTATGTGGCAGTTTGTGTCCTCCCAGTTTAACTGATAGGCAGTTTTCATGGCGCAGTGTAATTTTCACCCAGGCCGACTTCGAAGCAATGGCTTTTATTCTTCATTTTTTTAGCCATTCATCTACTTTATTCAGTACATACTGGAGCATTTCAGATACAATTTTGGGAATCTTGTGACTCGCCATAACAACTGTATCGTCAGCTTATGTTGCTATTTTTAAATTTGTACACTCTAGAAAGTCT
The DNA here is from genome assembly GCA_018247595.1 of Losaria neptunus creber. Taxonomy (NCBI): domain Eukaryota; kingdom Metazoa; phylum Arthropoda; class Insecta; order Lepidoptera; family Papilionidae; genus Losaria; species Losaria neptunus. Next base: position 384 of record DWHM01000115.1, on the reverse strand, counting down.
GCAGCATATAAGGTGTAGGTGTAAGGTAGACCGCCTAGAACTGAGTGCTTGGGAACTCCTGCAAGAATGTTGCATAAGAGCGATGTACTGTATTTTCATCTGGATGTTCTCTATCTTGGAATATTCTATTAGATACAATATTAGGAATTCATAAGAGGTGTATGGCATGAGCAATTTTATTTTACATAGAAAACCCTTGTGCCATACCCTGTCAAATGCCTGATGTAATATCCAGGAATACTCATGGCCAGTACTTACTATTTTCTAGGGACTTTTATGTTTTATTACATACTTTACGCACTTGTTCTATGGTACAGTGTTCTAGTCGGAAGCCAACCTAATGATCTGCTATAATATTCCTTTAGTGGAGGATAGACATCATAC
>DWHM01000114.1:0-11430 GCA_018247595.1 Losaria neptunus creber | reverse complement strand
TGACTATCACATCTTTTGTTTACAGGGAAAACCGTTAGAGTCGAAGAAGCTTAAGAAAAAGCAGCGCCGGAAACCGAGGAAGTTGAACTCCCTGGACGTCCCTTCTGAAGATGATGAAACCGATGAAGACTTTAAAGACACAGGGTATTATTTAGTTTACATACAGTTTCCCTTCCTCATCTAACTTTCATAAAAATACCTAGTATTTAAACTTTTTTTTTAAAACCTTGGACTACCACTATTTGACCTCAACTTTATATGGTGTTAATTGACAATGAGGCTATCGAATGTGAAGTACGGTCGCCTAGCATACTCCGCTTCTCATATGGTAACTGCTAGGTCTAAACAATGCTGTTATGACGGCATATTTACAGTATGCAGGTAGTAGCTAGTCAAGCAGCTACGAAAATCCAAATTTTAAAACATGTTGCCCCAAAATCAATTTAGGGACCCCCATGTTGCATGATTTTTAATAAACGTGTAATAATAATGAATACTTGGATTTTTATAGAATGGAATCATCGTCTGAAGATATATCATCATCGGCAGAAAGGGATTCCAGATCATCAGACTCATTACCTATTGCTAGACGGATGTCTAGACCAGATAAGAAAGGTATAAAGTTATTATCATCACAAATAAACAGATAAGACAAGCTGAAAATCCATCTGATGGTGAGTGATACACCAATAACAATGTAAGAAGTGGCGCTAGTTAAGATGATATACACTACACCACATTGTCCTCGTCGCCTGAGAGAGATAAGATGTCAAAGTTCAATATCATCGCATTGCGTAAAGGTGTTTAATATTATAAAAATTTTTCAGTGTAAGTCTATTTACACGAATATATATAAGATTTCTAATAAGATAATTTTCATAAAACAATTTAAAAAAAAAGTTTTTTTGCATATTCTTAAGAGAGGCCAAAACTATCTGAGTCGTCGCCGGAAGTAAAGAAGAAAAAGAAAGGTGTGTTTGACGATAGTTCCAGTGAGTCTGCGGGCATCAAAGAATGGCCTAAAAAGTGAGTCTTTGTTTGGCACAAAATATCAGATATAATATCCATTGCTATTATCAACTAGATTTTGCGACAGTATGATGGTATGTTATTGTAAAAAATATATTTTATGTTATATAATAAATCTTCGATAATAACCAGGCGCAGAAGCTAACCGTTTGCCTTGTACGTTTTGCAGCATAGCATATTCGTATTGTAAACGTTTATAGCAGCATTGCTGTGTTCTAAACGACATCATATAAGAACTGGAGTATTCTGGGCAACCACTCGTTACTGACGACATTCTCGGTGTCAGTTAACTTACTGAGGTTATCTTTAAGAAATACTTTAGAGAAATTCCATTGTACGTAAAAAAATACTATATGGCAGGAGTTCAGTTGAGTTGAGTTGTGCCCTGTCGGTGGCAGATCCGGGGCATCCCATTCATAACGGCTGATGGCTTACGCGGTAGGTTTAGTGGGTAGGGGCCCAGGCCGAGTCTCACACAATCCGCCGGGCCCACCCAGGGCACCGATGGTCCGAAAATGGATTCACACGCGTTAAAAAAAAAGTAATTACACTAGCATACAACACCTTTCAAACCGGAACACAGTAATTGCACATTACTATTTCGCAGTAGAAATAGGAGCTGCGGTACCTACCTAGACGGTCTGTGACAAGAGACCTACCGCCAGTAACGCGTAATTTTTATACCGAATTAATAACTAGCACTCTTCCTTTATTAATGGGTACGAAAACAACTCTGAACATAAAAAGAGCTCAACCAAGAAAAGCGCGAGAAGAAAAAGAAAAATCTACGTTCAGGATAAAATGTGCAAATTTCAGAGCCGTCCCCCTTCCGGAAAGTTCCGATCCCGCTCACGGGGCGGGGGTCCCGCTTGTCCTTATTACGGGAGCCCAGCGTCCATAATTGGGACTTTCTACGACTGCATGAGCTCGTATTAGGGGATGGGGTCCAGTGTCGCACCGGCCGGACCTGCTCATTCGGAAATGAAACCAATTAGGCGTTTGGTTTAAGTGAGGAGCATTTCTACAGCTTCCGCTGCTGTTTCATATGTTATAAATGTGGAGTAGGACTTTACCATCCAGGTACACTGAACACAGGCTTCCCCAATTACACCTAGCTAATACGGGTATACCATTCACCTGATGGTAAGTGATACGCTTGCTTATAACATAGAGCACGTTAATATGGTATACATAAAAGTAATTAGTAACGACATGTAATTACCGGCCTTCCCGATTACTAGTTTTAGAAGGATAATGTATGTATGTATGTATATGCGTACATATGCAAACCTTCCTGTATATATAACCTAACATACGAGTACATAGATGATAGATAAACATGTGGACATATGCTCACTATCAATATGCACGTGGATATTTATTTATTTTTTAAGTCATAAGAGCAATAAGTAAAATGCATAAGTTTTGTAAAAACAGTCCCATTAACAATAATAATATGAAATAAATGTAATATATGTAAATAAACAAGGTCTCCGACCATAGTCGGAGGAAAAAAGAGAAAAAAATAATACACATGACTTCATCAGCCGATATTAGCCTCCTTCAATTTTTTTTTTATCATTCCTGCTTCGTGTTTTGGGTAGGGTTACTATTTCTTTGATTTTGTGGTTTTTTTAATGTTATCTCATTTTCCTTTCCCTACTTATGCTCTTTAAGCTCTTAAGCTACAAAGTTATGCCGCATGTTTACATTCTAATTATTTACAATTATTCTTTCCTTTATTTTTATATTTACTTTATTTCTTATTATCCTTAATCTAGTCTAAATCTGTGTCGATATCACTATTTCATCACATTTATTTACTATTTCTCTGCTGAACTCTAAAATTATGCGGCGACTTTTGTCATCACTTATCAGAGAGTTCATCACTTATTATTGAGAGCCGTGATAGCGTAGTGGTTTGAACACCGCCCTTCCAATCCGAAGGTACTGGGTTCGAATCCAGCGTGCACTAATAAATTTAACAATTTATATGCAGTTAGCATAACAGCTACTAATATCATGTGCTTTGACGGTGAAGGAAAACATGGTGAGGATACCTACATATCTATGTCATGACCATCCGTGCTCGGACTAGTATGTGAAATGGAGAAGGCAATGGAAAACCACTCCATTATAACTGCCAGGAAAGTCGCCGTGTTTCACTACACATGATAACCACGACCCTGAATCATGAGGAAGTACGACTTGGAAGAAAGAATCAGAGAGACGATGCTGCCATCACTGATCTCTCTCGACCTCCAATATAGGAGGTATTTGGGCCTTCTGCCACCACGCTGGCCCAATGTGGGTTGGTGTGCAGCCAGAGCCCCGTTTGTTGATTAGCAGGGTACACCGCGAGCAGGTGAGGTTAGCCTGGTTCCCATGATTTGTTGTGTGGGACCCATTAGACCCTTACTAATACAAAATAATAAAATACTTTCACTATTACTTAATAATATTTCCTATTCTTTATAAATTGTAAATAATAGTAGAAGTATTAAGAAAATATTTAATAGATCTTGTTAAAGTATTATTTAGATAGAAACTTCTCGTCCTCTATTATTATTCATTAATAGATTGTTTACAGTAAAAAAAAAATTGGATAACACCAAATTTCAATTTAATTAACAGCTTTTCCGGTGTAACGTTAATACCACGAAACTGATTAGCATTTAATAGCTCGTTCGTGGGGGTGGTGGACGTCGTCACACCACTTCCTGAATAGGAAGCTTCACTATTTTACTGATACGTATTTTACTGTAATTTAGTAGAAAATATGTTAAACTCTTGGTAAGTCTGTGTCGCCAAATAGCTATATGTTCACCTGATGGTAAGTGATACACTTGCCTATAAAATTGCTCTGGTTTAGTTGGCGTAAACGGCACCACATTGCGCTCGTCGCAATGAGATATGCGGTGTTAAGTCTCGTTACCCCACTAATTTCACTATACAGTACCCTTCAATCTGGCATACGGTAATGTTTGCACAGTACTATTTGTCGGCTGCAATAGGAGCTGCAATGGTACCTAGAAGATTTCCGGCAGCGGAGACTTAGCAGCACTGTACAAACTTTTATGTTCCGGTTTGAAAAGTGCTGTAGCTAGTCAAACTATTGGAGTAGAAGAATTTTTTTTTATTCACTGAAGCGACGAGAAAAGCTAGGCGTTCACCTGGTGGTAAGTGATACGCTTGCCCATAACAACATGGCGATTAAGATGGTATACACAGCACCAAATTGTGCTCGTCATCTTGACACGTAAGGTGTTAAATTACGTTACCCCAGTAATTTCACTAGCATACAGCACCTTTCAAACTGGAACACATTAATGTCATCATCAACAGCCTGCTACTATTTCTACTGTCAAATAGTAATGTTTACACGTTACTATTTTGGCGGTAGAAATAGGAGCTGCGGTACCTGCCTAGACGGTCTCCGGCAAACGAAACTTATCACCAGTATAAAAATCCAGTGTGAGTTGAAAAAAAAAAGTGGTAATTTACTACATGCGAGTATAGAAATGATTCGATTGTATATAACGGAATGCATTTCCATTTATATAGAGATAGGAGCGCTGTATTATGCAGATTGCGCCCCGTCCGCCGCCCGAGTGGGAACTGCAGGCTACATAGGTGCCTGGAAATAGGTACTGAGGCACTGAACTCAGAGGTAATTCAATCTCTGTATAAAATTATAACCAAACAATAAACTATACATATATAAATATAATTAAATCCACATAACTATTATTACTTCAAGAACTATTGTCAATTTTGCATTGACTATGATTTCGTCAAGTGTCTATGTGTGTGTGTCCGAGTTTAGTTGTGGTCGCGCCCTGGCCAAACGGTAAGGCCGATCAAAATGAAACTTGGCATTAATATTGACGTGGGTACGGAGATGGTTACTAGCCCTATCCGATTCCGGTCGGCCAATTGGAAATGGTGGCGAATGTCACTAAGTACCATAACTATGCATATTTTTGACATTATTCTTATACAAATATGTTCCTCTTATAAAAATTACTATTTATATATACTTTCGGTATAACCGGCCAACCGGAAGTAAGACCAAAAGTCACCAAGTACTATAATAGTGCATATTTTTGATATCTTTATTGAAGTAAAAGTGTTCCTCATTAAAAAAAAAAAAATCATGTACCGATATAGATCCGATATAGATATATCGCAAAATTGACAGCGAGAGAAACGGCGTTTCTCAGACCAAGCGTTTATTTAAATTTCCTCGTGCCTCTAGTATGTGAAGAGTAAAAAAGAGAATATTTAGCCATTTTCTTCTATCTGAATACACATAGATTTTAATCTATAAGAGATATAGAATATATATGTATTTATATTTTTTATTTGTAGTTAGTAATTCTTTATTTATATTAGGCTGTAAGGGGTCACACAAAACAACTCACGTGACTAAAGCCATGCTAACCTGCTCGTGGTGCACCCAGCTTAATGCAGTGCCAGTTTGGCGGGAGATGGCCCAAATCCATTATTGGGGGAGGCCCATGGCCTAGCAGTGGACGTCTATCGGCTGATGATGATGATGATTAATTATTACCAATTTAATCAAATCATTCCTCTGTTCCCACTCAATTATTTCTTCGATGCGACAAATTTAATGCAAATTGCATATTTACATTATATTACATGTAATACAAATTGTCCACTAAAATTTAGCTGCTATTATTGGCAACAACGAACTGTGTTTGAGATAATACGAAAACAGTTTTTCTTTGAAACATACCCCAAGAGGATATTAAACCAATTACATTTATTACTAAACATTAAAAACCTGGTAATTATTTCTCCGTAAACTTTAACATGTGAAGGTAAATGCAAAAATCAGTGAAGTAGTAAGTACGTGATAGAAATGGACAATTTTGAACTATAGTAAATAATGTTATGTCCAAGTAAAATGGTTATTTATGTCTTAAAAGATAACCCTACCAAGTAAAAAAATTGTGCTTAATTATTATGCATCTACCCTCCACGCATTTTATGTTTTGATTTTGGAAATGTAAAACTTAATTTGTTTATAACAGATTTATAGCATAGAAGTCTTTCAAAAATATATTTCAATATATTTTTAATTGGCAATTTGCATAAGAATCTTAACTTTGTTTTTAACAATGTTTAAGTAACATTTGATGGTGTTCAAATAAAGTTAAGACACAACGTAATACGCGGATTTTCAAATTAAAATTTATCTCCTTATAACTGCTCAACGGATACTGATATCACGGAATCATAGTCCGTGGCATAAAACACGTTTGGGAACCCGTGCAAGTGGTTTTTATACATACTGACAAATCCCACGCCGCACGCGCCGCCTACCGCACCGCCTATAGCTGCTCCAGTTTTCCCGCCATAATGGTTCCCTATTATACTGCCCGCAACTGCTAATCCTGCGGTGACCAAAACTGCCCCTTTAAACTTTCGGTTATTCCACATCACACGAAAGTCGAATTTATCGCTAATTTTTAATATAATATCTTCTATAGAGGTAGGATCGAAGGGCAGTGCAGGATTCGATGGATTAACGCAACATAACTCGTATTCGTTTTCGCTGCCGGAGTCTGTATCAGAAGTACTGTAATCGGAATCCATCGCGCATTAAAATCCTTTTGTATGCGACAATTAAATTAGAAGTAACGTTTTCTTGTCTATCTTGTCAATTATTAAATGTCAGAGTTCCGGCTTTCTGATAATTTGAAGGTACATATTAATAATAATATCAAAACGTGTTGCTAGTAAAAAAAAATATTAACTTACAATGTTGAAATTAAGTATATGAACAGAAAATGATACTTTTCACATATGAACGAAAAGAGTTAAAATGTAACAACTTTCACTATACCCTCACGGTGTTTTATTTTTTAACCTACCAATGCATCGCATTCATAAACCCGTATATCGAGCATGGTATAATATATCATTTCTTTTTTGATTGGCCTGTTTTAGTTGTAAATAACAGTGGATTGAAATTATGATGATGAGTACTTTCTAGTCAGCTATAATTTAAGGTATGTGTCATTTGGTAACACTAAGCTATGAAAATCGAAAAGATTGCTATGGCAACATTTTATTAAGTCAATCCAAAACCAAGAATGATAACAAAACATTAAAAGATACATTCGTTTGTGGATATTGTCCTCGTAAGTCAATTAGAGGGAATTTTATTTTAATGAATGCGATGGGTCCAACAGTTATATTGCATAGGCTCGGATATCACGTGCTGGAGGAAGCGCAGTTGCTCGCTGAAAGGAAATGGATTTTGAATGCAATAGCGAAAATTAAAAATCAACGGAATTGTCTTCAGGTATTTATAGATTTTCATTCAAAATATTGCGGAAACCAGCGCACATCTCACATGGGTTTCTAAAATATAATCGTTGAGCTTACCATAAAACCAATACGCGCATTTAACCAAATTACCAATAAGAATTATAAACTTTGTTTAGCATATATAGTGTTACAAGAATTATGTTATTTGTAACAATATTCATACGGAAGAGAAAGCTGTTTTTATTATTTGATGAACTGATGAAGGTCTTTATTTATACACATTGTGTAAAGGTGGACTTAATGCCTATTAAATTAAATAAAGACAATTATATTAACTTAATACATCTATACACATATACCTCACTTATAATATACATATTTAAATACATTTACACATACTCATACATACAATAAATAAAAAAGTAAAATATGTACATACATGGGCATACTTGAAAATGAATTTATTAGGACCCAGTTACTTTTACTGGTGGTAGGTCTCTGTTGTCACAAAAACAGATATATAATATTATAGGCGTAACAGGTTTCACACAACTCACAGGACCCAAGCCTATTTCATCTGCTTGCGGTGCACCCTGCTAATCAACAAACAAGGCTCTGGCTCTCCACCAACCTGCATTGAGCAGGGTGGGAGATATTCCAAATCCTCCAATTAATGGGAGAGGTTTATGTTCAGCACTGGATGTGTAATGGCTGCTGATGATGATGATGTAATATTAAATGTTTAATTTGCATTCTTAGAGCTAAAATTGATTACAACTCCGTGACTACAACTACTGTTTAGGGTAGAAATAAGTGCTGTGATGGCATCAATGTTCTCAGTGAACAATATTGCATACCTACCACCAGTGAAGTAGTTCCTCCATAATTGTGTATGAAGATACTTCATTTTATATACAAAAGGTCAAGTTAATTTGATAAAAATTGTTGGAGTTGTTAGTAAATTTAAAAAAAAACTATTCCTCTTTATTTCCAGATAGAAAGACTTCAACTGGAGAGTTTAAAAACCCGTGTCAAGTCCGAGGCAAGTGCTAAAATTGAAGTGAAAACACAGCCTGAGGAACTTTCCAATGATGGAACAAAATCTGCTGTTAATTTAATGCAAAATGTACCAAAGAATTCAGGAAAGTTTGTAGAGGCTGGTGGCCTCAATGTAACAGACGAGGAGATTTATTGCAATGAACAAGAACTTGATTTGATGATCTCTCGCATATATGGTGTGTACATCAAATTGTATACATATTAATTGATCACCATTTCATGGCTTTGAATGTCTCTCACTGACAATATCTATTAAAAAAAACAATGTTCACCATGTTTAGAATATCAGTCCAATTGTAAATAAAGATGAGGTGTTTCATCGGCAATACCCACAATGTCACATGTTTATGATCAGACAGTCTATTACAGTCAGGTGATAATTTTGCTTGTGAAGTTATATATCAAAAGGTTCACAACTCTGTGTTGGCAACACTGCTTTATTTGACAACTCATTTAACAGCTGATAGTTGCTTTTTGTTAAATTTGAATTGTCATTTCATTATAAATACACTTACACAATAGCAACACTTGCTAATTATTGATATTATTTTGACAAAATAATGTTTCTGTTTGTCAAACTTATAGAACACTGTCCATTTTATGGTGTATGTAATGGTCCTTCATAGCAACTAATTCGAAGAAAAATTAACGGCAAGAAAGCTGGGATAATAATGGCAAATACTCCTATAGATTATATACATAACAGTACAAAAAAGTTATTTTTCTCTCCGTCATCATCACCAGCCTGCCGCAGTCCTCTACTGGATATAGCCCTGCATCCTTATTCCATATAACGTGCTAATTTCATATGTAGGATACTGCACCACATTGTGCTTGTTGCTGAAACAATATTAAAGGCTCATTATTCCGGTAATTTCATTGATAGTTTATTATTAAATTAAAAAAAATATATAATGAATGTAACATTTACCTTTGCAGCCAACAATCACGACAGTATGACCAACAACATGGAGGAGGATGAGGAGGAAGACGATGACATCATGATCGACATGGACATGCTAATGAATGTGCAATTCAAGTGAACTGTTTCAGTTTAAGCAACTTGCGACGTAATCGGAAGACGAGGACTGGGGATACTGAAAAAAAAAATTAATTCGAGAATAAACTAATCCACTACATTCTTTATTATTTTACCTAATACTGATACTAAATTTGTATTTGTGAAGGATGGTGAGGTCGACGAATTGGAGTAATCCTTACCTTCGTTTTCTAAAAGGGCTAAGACGGAACAATTTGTAGGCAAAAACCAATGATTCTCTCGTGACCGTCAGCAGAAAACAATTTTTTGACTTTAGCTATAATGATTATATAAGGGATCCCACACAACAGCTCACGGGACCCAAGCTAATCACAACTGCTCGTGATGCACTCAGCTAATCAACAAACAAGGCCCTGGCTACCCACCATCCCGCATTGGGCCAGCGTGGTGAGAGATAGCTCAAATCCCCCTCATTACTGAGGGAGGCCTATGCCCAGCAATGGACGTCTATCGCCTGATGATCATGAGATCGAACTTGGAAGAGCGGTTACTACTACTACAAACTCACAATGCCACCAGTAGTAAATTTTAGCACTTAACTAAAAAACGAAGTCGAATAAAAGAAAGATTATTTTTTTTATTCGACTTCGTGACAAGCCGAGCAAGATGTTGACCTGGTAGTAAGTGATACGCTTGCCCATAACGCAGCACCGGTTAAGATGGTATACACTGCACCACATTGGGCTCCTAGCCTGAGACATAAGGTGTTAAGTCTCGTTACCCCAGTAATTTCATTAGCATACAGCGCCCTCAAACCGGAACACAGTAATGTTTGCATGCTATTTGGCGGTAGGAATAGGAGTATGGCGGTACCTACCTTGACGGTTACCGGCAAAAGAGACCTACCGCCAGTACAGCTGTTTGTATCGCGTTTGCTATTAATATAACAATTTGCATACTATTTTATTTGTGAGACGATTGAAATAATAAAACAATGAGTTATATTAACAAAGAATTTAATAAATTTACCTCTAATCGAGGTTTCACATTAGTCGTTAAGTTTTGAATTATGTACACAACAGTAACAAATAACCCTCCTTACGTTCAAATGAAACAATATCAAATTTAATGCTAGTACAGGCAAAGCAAATTGCCTGTTTATAAATATGGTGTGACCATATAATAAACTAAAACAGGAAGGCGTAAAACAGATGTCGCCGTCTCTTCCTACGTTTCTAATAAAAAAAAACCTTGTAAAAATTATTTTACTTCATAAAAATATTAATACATCTTTTTCCGAATATATTTCATAGATTATTAGACTTACGATCTCTATGGCCGGTCGTAGAAAGAGATAGCGCTATCCAGCCGTCCTCAGCGAATACTTTCAGGCACCCACAAAAAGCTATGATGAAACAACTATACAATTTAAGTTACAATGGAAGTTAATGTTTAAGTTCTTAATAATTATAACTTTATTACAAGCCGTATATAACAATATAGTAAATTATTTTAACATGGCAATACCATTCATAGTCAGTCTTACGTCATCGCAATTGTAAGTTCAATCTCGCTAAACTATAATTAAACGTTCAAATAAATAGTTATGATAATTAATTGGTGTAAACGGGCACACACTGTACAGCCGCCGCTCGGAGAGTATTTACACTACATCAACTGCACGTCGCCGTCGACGCTGGACATTTACGTGCCGTACATTCGAGGAGGGTCCGAACAATCGAACAGTGAGCGGCAGGATAATAACACGGGGGTAGTTCGAAGCTTAGGGTCCGTTGTAATAGAATGTAAGTACAGGGTTCGGAGTTCTATACCACAAGGGTAGTGAGGTTAGTCACGGTTTACTGTGTAACAGTTTAACCTTATCAATGGCTATATGCATTGAATGAATTAACTGGATTATCTGGCGACCCGCACTTCGCCAACACGTGGTTAAGTAGCCACAACCCACTCCTTTTATTAGAAGGCCCAAACAGTGGCGTAGCGAGGGAGGGGCATCATGCACCGGGCGTTACTCACAAAGA
>DWHM01000113.1:0-11469 GCA_018247595.1 Losaria neptunus creber | reverse complement strand
GTATTAGACAGAAGTTAATGACTTTATTATATTTATTAAAATAAAACGTTAAGTAACAATTATTACTTTTAGTAAAGATGCAGCTGTTCAGCTTCTGGCTGATTTTAACGAGGTTCGCAATTGGCTCAACGAGTGCAAGCTGCTGTCTACTTTGGCTAAGAAACAAATGCTTCAGAATGAGGTTCTAAGGTAACTTTTCAATTATTCTAATAGTCTTGGTAAATTGCGTATCGTAAGTTTATAATCATCACATATATTGATGTAGGAGGTGCGAAGGTGTCGGCAGACTATTGTTGCATGCACCGGGAGACTTGATATCTATGCAAGAGTCCACAATGCAATCTGCGAAAAGCGTCCGCAAAGACGGTAAGATACTTTCTATACTATTTCTATTTATCACCACATTTTCATTATAGTTCATGAATAAGTCAAATCTTGTTTAAATGATGTCTCTATGGCAAATGGAAAGACAAGTATTATGTGTTTATTAATTTTGATATTTATCGGGCTGTTATATAAAATGTTTATGTACAGAAAGCGACACGCCGGAGCAGCTGATGCCAGCGGAGATGTACGTACCCAACCAGAAGCAGTGGCTGACGTTGCGCGCGAACAACTTGAATGGCCCGCTTGCATTCACACTATGTTGCCTAGTTATGTGTTAGCCCTTTGCACTGGAATGTTCTTCCGTAATAATTTATAATACCATTTCAAAGCCGTATCTGCTTATGTCGGAAAAAATAAAAATATATATTTCTTAACAACATCATAATACTTTTTTTATTTACACAAATGTACTGAAATCTGTGTTATATTCTGGTAATTCAGCGAATAATTTCAGTAAATTTTAGAATTCAACGCGTTTAAATCAATTTAAATTTTGTATAGATGACTATACAATGATTTCATGATTTACACCTAACTCCGTCTCTGAACACAGAGTATTAGCCCTCTGTTCAGGGACGGACGACAGACTGAAGTGATGATGATGACCTAATCGTCTGAGTAGAAAAATGTCATTATGTTTTACTTGATTTTTTTTCAAACGTTACATAGTTAAAGATTTTTAAAAAGCTGCCAAATGATAACAGCATACCTCCATAGTGCAGAGGTTAATCACTTTTATTGAAAAATTGGAGTAGGTTGGTAACAACGTTTTTTCTAATCCGTCGAACTTCCGTTGTCATATTCTAAATTTGCCACCTTTACAGCATCGTTATAATCCGGTTGCGCACATATGAAAACCAGATTATTATAGACCAGCACGTCTTACCAGCGACAACATTGTCAAGTCAGTCACTTATATATATGGTAGACACGACTGTTAAAAAGCGGTAATGTTGGGATATAAAAGTCCCAAGGTTTTGTTTCATTGTAAATATATATACATTTTTTTTTAATTTCCTCTTTTCCCTGATGTTATTATTCAAGGCTTTTTTTAACAATTTATTTATATCGCTCAATATCTATGCTATTGTAAATATATTATATATTTTACTGGTGGTAAGTTTCTGGTGCCAGAGACAGAATAAGTCTAGGCTAGGCACCACCGCAGCTCCTGTTTCTACCGCCAAACAGTACTATGCAAACATTACTGTGATCTGGTTTGAAAGGTGTTGTAAGTTAGTGAGATTACTGGGGTAACGAGACTAAACACATCTCAAGGCGACGAGCGCGATGTGGTGCTGTGTATACTAACTTAAGCAGCGCCATGTTGTTATGGGCAAATGTATCATTTATCATCAGGTGAACGTCTCACGTCTCGTCGCCTCGTCCGATAAACAAAATTCGGTGTATAGCGGAAATCGGAAATAAAACAACATTAATTTTATTTGTCGCTTTTATTTTGTCACGTCCACTTAGTTATAATCATCAGATTCCTTAGACATCAACGAGTATAATTACATTTAAACATCAAGTAATTTCGGTTGTTACAACTTTATTAAAAATATGTTAACAAATAATATTTCCTAAAAGGAAAGCTTTAAGTTTTTGACTTTTGCACGATTTTAAAGTTAGATAAATACTCGTTATTTACTATAAATAATACATAGACAATATTGCAAAGAATAAGAAAATTCCCTTGAATGTACACACAACGTTTAACCTTTTGCTTGTAAGAGGTAATAGCTAATGAGTATAAAGAGGTGCAAGGGGTTCCACACGACACATCAGGGGACCCAAGCTTACCTCACCTGCTCGTGGTACAGCCTGCTAATCAACAAACGACGCACTGGCTCTCCACCAACCCGCATTGAGCCAGTGTGGTAGGAGACGGCCCAAATTCCTCTACTATTAGGGGAGGCCCATATCCAGCAGTGGACATATATCGTCTGATGATGACAAAGTTGCCACTGTCCCGCGACTAAGCCTAAAACCGACGATATGGTATAGATTTCAGGATACAGCTGAACGCAGTTTACTGGCGCGGCAGGTCTTTACAAGACTGTTTAGATAAGCATCACCGCAATACTCTCTTACATAGCCAAACAGTAATGTTCAAACAATACTGCGTACTAGTAATTAAGGCGTTGTATATGCATATTGTTATGGCATACGTATCACTTAGCATTGGGTTAACGCTCCTCATAACCGCTCGTCTCGTCCAATAAACTCTCTCGCATCGCCCAATAAAAAAGCAACCAATACATTATATATGCCTAGATACAGGGCACTGCATAGTAAAACCCAAAAGAAATAATCACTTATGCGATAAGCTACAACGAAGTAAAATACTGGTTATTTCGTTTTTGAAGTACTCAATCATCGTCAGATTCGGACCTCCTGCATTTCTCTTTCAGCTTCTCGTATTCGTTACGCTTAATAAAATCCTCTTTAGTCCTCTCCATTTCGCTCAAGAGGCTCTTGATCTGAACATTTTCCAGCTTGTCGTGGTGGTACGACTCCGTATCGCTGACGAGGCCCGAGTCATCGTCAGATCTCTCTGTGTTGCTCTGCTCGTTTTCCGAAACAATCTCGTGGGCACTGCTTTCTTCTGAACTCTCCTGTTGCTTGTCGAGCCTGTACGCTTTCGGTACTTTGTCTTCCAGGGCGCTCCGATTGATACCGCTCGCGATGTGGGTGGAGGCAGAAGGACCGCCCGCGCGACCGTTCTTGCGCCTGTTCTTTTTCTTTTTAACGCTCTTCGCGATGACTCTCTTCTGGTGATCCAATTGCGGAAATAATTCTATAAAGCAATCGTAATAAAGACGTGAGTCGTCATTGAATAGCATTGTTGGTAGATCTTTGTAGCCTGAGACTCTAGTTAGATAGTACCGCAACGCCCATTACTACCAAACAGTAGTTTGCAAACAGTAATTCCGACTTGATGAACGTTATAAAGCTCTAACTAAATAACTAGGAGAATAATGTTTAACATCATATGCCTCAAAGTAATAATTGTTATATAGTGTAATGTATACTATAACTAGTGCCATTGTTGTGAGTAGGCATATAACTTAATTATCATTTGAAAATCATGTTCCTCTCGTCGTTTCGCGATAGTTATATAAATAATTCTTTTTTATTCTACAAGGAGACGAAACGAACAACGCTTTCACATGATGGTAAAAGATACGTTTGCTCATAACAACGCAGCGGTAGTTATACACTACAGCACATTGCGCTTGTCGCCTTGGGACATGTGTTAAAACTCGTTACCTCAGTAATTTCACTAGCATACCGGAACACAGTAATGTTTGCACACTACTGTTTGTATGCTGTAAAAGGAGTTGCGGTGGTACCTACCTAGATGGTCTATGACAACGGAGATCTACCACCAGTACTTTTAATAGTATCAACCTCAATAACTTCTATGACAATGTGTGTAATAGTAAGATGTATTTGGAATAAAGCTAATGCAAGAAAATTAAAAATACAAATAAAAATTACAGAAAACACTAATAACAGACACAAATATAAGAGGTCAATTACAGTTTTAAGTTATTGCCAAGTTTTTTTTTATTTTCAATAACCTTAATTTGATTTCTATATGTTTATTAATTTGAAATGAATTATTATTTGTATTATTTATGTGTAGTACGTGTGCGTCGTTACCGTGTGCAGAATTGAGCGCAAGTTCTGCCGCTTTCATCTCAGCCTCCTGTATGGAGTGCCCCTTGGCGGCGGCCAGTCGCGTGCCACGGAAGTATACGCCGACAGTGTACACGCGCGTATTCGTCGGCCCGAGGCACTCGATCACCCTGATCATTAATTAATCATTATTATCATCGCATAAGCGTGTTAGTCATGATTGCATTGAAGTTAGGTCGTATCTATGTACAATTAAAAAGCATGTCTTTTTATCTACAGTAGTCTATCATTTGACTTTAATTGCACATGATGTTAAAGCATTAAACTAAACATTAAAAAAAAAAGGACAATTAGGGCAATGATCGCGAATCGTGCTCACCCACAATACGTCGGCTCCTATATGTGTAACTTAACGAAAGACAGCAAAGCTTATAAAACGACATGTGACGATACGAGGGTTATGAGAACTAGCCACACCAAGTCCCCAGCACCATATCAACGATCACTTAACAAGCGATAGTTAATGGGAGAATGAACCATTGTCACATTTTGTCTTTCTGTTTGCATTTTCGTTAATAATTTGGATAAATAAAGAGCCCACTGAATACCATTCATGGTATTCGGCGGATGTGAGACATCACAAGGTGAGAGTCAAGGCCATTTATCAACCACGCTGCTTAAGTGCAGGTTGGTAGATAGATATCGATATTATAACATTGTTTGATAAAAATCTTTTTTACCATTTTTTAATCACTTACTTATACAATGGAATGTCTGGTTCGCCCCCTTCCATGGAGCGCAACGTTAAGCAGCATTGCTGCAGTTTAGACTTCGGGTCATTCCAGTCTTGATTCAGGATGAACTCCTGTAGACGAGGGAACAAGCATGCGTTGCAGAAAGCTTGGCAATATTCCAGATTCTGAAACCAGATTTTTATAATTAGATTTTTTATGGTTTACAGGATAAAACTTGATCTCAATTTCACATGATGTTAAGTAAATAAATCATTTGGTCATTGGAGACGGATCAATATGATGATGATCCGTTATCTAGGTCTATAAATCACAAAAATTTTTATATTAAGTGTATTCATTAGCTTTCGGTGAAGCTTCGTTTTGCTACCTTATCAATAAATAGTGCGCCTAAGAACGCCTCAAGTAAATCAGCCTTGTGCTTTTTGGTAGTTGGTTTAGCTTTAGGGTTATTGTATATCGCGTAGGTAGCCATGTTCAGGTCATCGCACACCATGGCCTGTGTGCGCTTGTTCACCAACGATGAGCGGAGCAACTGAAAGGATCATCATACATAAATACATCTCCCGATTTAAATATAATGAAAAAAAAATTGTGCAATAAGCTAACAATTTCAAACTATGTTAAGAGGCGATAAGGCCGTGGATGGTAACGTGTACTTGCTTAGAACAGTGTCCTCGGCTCTTATGTGTTGTTGGCCGGAATGGCAAATACTGTTAAAACGGCAGATTTCCAATACGAGGGAAGTAGCTAGGTAGGCTGGCTGAGAAAATTCGACCACCAACCAAATTTCATATGTGGTTACGGGATCTAACCAACGACTTTGGTGTTCTAATGCAAGCGCTTAGCCACTGCCATGGAGGCAGTTAAAAAACATTGTAAATAATTTTTTTTTTTACTAAAATTACGCTTGTAATATTTAATCTTGCCAATTTTCACTTTTGAAGTAATTCGGTACACAGATACACTAGATCGTATTAAACTTATTGATACGACACTTACGCGGGAGATGGTGAAGGAACTTTACGAGAAACTATTACTATCGATATCATTACTAACATAAACTGAACAGCGACTTACCGACAAATGTCCCTCGTGGTGATCAGGGAAGTGGCGATAGAGATTATCAGAGACGACGAGCTGCAATACCGTATCCCCAAGGAACTCTAGCCGCTGATTGGAACCCAAAGTCAAGTGGGTGAAACCTACGGATCGGTCAGTGAACGCACGCGCCAATAGACGAATGTGTTTGAATTGAATACCTGAAGAAGAAAAACTTGGGAATTCATAATATTTCAAGGCCATTTGTCTATGACATTGGTCGGTACCTTCGCATCGTCTACTTCTGCCACCTAGTAGTAGGGTGAATTTGTTACCGGAGGCCACTTTATAGCTACAAAAATTCTTGGTTGAACAAAGCCTTTACATTTTATGTCTTAAAGCTAGGAGCACTATCCAAACATGTGTAAATAGTCTCGCTAGCGCCTCGTTATAATGTTATGGACAGACTTCTAAACTAAAATTACTTCAGATGTAGAAAAGATATAACTGAATGCTCATGCTTTTCGAATCAAATTTTAAAAACACATAAGCACATGAATTGAAAACAATCATTATTGACCGTTTTTAGACAATTTCTGGTAACAGTAATCAAATTTGTTTATATTGATAATGTATTAATTAATATACTCGCCTACGGATTCCTCAAACTCGGTCAATTTCTGTAAGAACTCAAAATCCTTTATGTACTTTCGATCGCCGAGCGGCTCTTGTTCTTGTAGTGGGTGTAAACGCTCCTTAGTCCACACCTCCAACAAATCGGGCTCGTTGTACCATAAGGCCAATGCGAATACACGATCTGTCACCTGTAAAAACCAAATGTTTCGATCATATTTTTTGGAAATCTCTTTAAACACATGCGCATCCCAAAAAAAAAAACAAATAAAATATCATATTTTTTATCGCAGTTGGTAAGGTACGCCCTAAACGTTTTGAAAAGGCGCAGTTCGACCCCCAATTGATCACCCGACTACATAAAATAACACGATATAACCAATATGTTCTAAGAACAACACTTCCGTAGATATCCACATATCCGGCACATACTTGGATCAAAAACCTTGACTCTGCTTATGAAGGAAGGCCACGAATCCTAGTAAAGGGAACAACGAGACTCTTTCCTATTATTTTTACCAAAATGCACTACACACCTCAAGTCCGGCGTCCAGGAACAAAGCACCCATGAGCGCTTCAAAGCAATTCGCCATCGCGTGCCGCATCACGACCTCGCGGCACAGGTCCGACCCATGCGCGTACAGCATGAACTGCTCAAGTTCTATGTTCTGTGTGAATTCAGAAACAAGTAAAAAATATCAATAAACAAGTTGTATATGTCGGCACGTGCATCGAAACGTCATTGTTTGACTGCATGGCTCATTAAAATTACACGCTGTATAATAGGCTCCCAAAATGCGATGGTTTCTTATCCGCGAGCTACGACTACAATTAAGCAGAAATCTAACATATCAAATCATAAATCATTATCATACAAAATCAAATCATAGCATTGTTCACAAATCTTTGTGGTTTTTTCAATGCTTACTAGTGTGTTTCTTGGTATGTGTGATTATTTTGTGTACTTGATAAATAAATAAAAAAACATGTAGAGAAATAAGTGTAAAAAATTATCAACGTGTACTTCATTTGAATATACATTCATACCATAAATACACCATTTAGTAATGAGCTAGTAAGGATAAGACTAAGGTAAGCCCCGCTGAAGACGCCTGAAAGAGTCTTCGAGTTCGTAGGCATTAAAGATGGTGGCCCTAAATAAGCGAGGCCGACGGAGAAAGCCGGTATATGCGAAGTGGCCTCGTTTTTGCTATAGCATAGACAGGGTTCTTAGGTAGGCCTTATCATTCTTTGGGATGTACTAAACGAAAATACAGAGTGGGCACCGTTCTAGCACCATAATATTATATTATATGTTACTGTAAAAACATTATTGGAGCGAATTTTTTTACTTCCATTTATTTTAGATACAGTCTCCCCGTTCCAACTTTATGTGTGGGCGACACAACAAATTTTCTTCTGTTTCCTCTTATCAACCGTGAGCTCACAATCCACTACTCTTACACACATATCTTTCACATAATACATCGATTTCTTTTTTCGATTTGATCTAATAATTACAATTTTCAATAACTTTTACCTTAGCTAGTTGTGCGAGGTGTTGGTTCTGTACTATAGATGCTCTATACGTGGCAAGGCCACCTTCGGCCAATCCAGGGAACATGCGGAACAGATGAATGGATGAGAGAAATTCTACCACGGCGTCTCCTAAAAATTCCAAGCGCTCATTGTGTTTTATCTCGGACTCCGTTTCACTGTGTTTACCAAAGCGCGACATGATGTTTATCAAAGTCACTATGCCTGGAAAACAAAACGGTATTTATTATAACACATGATTTTTTTTTAAACAAATAAATCACCTAACAGTTGATGATAAAACATTTAAACAGATTACAAACAGGCTTGGCTATCAAAAAGGTGTGAAACAAAAAAAAATCATTATTAAGAGATTCACATGATATTAAAAGACAATGATACTAAAGATGGTGAAGCACGCTCGCCCAGAAATACTTGTATTTACCACATATGTTGACAGTTGGAACACAGCAATACTGTTACGGGGACATGAAAGTCGTACCTAACGCACTGATTCGAAGACCGATCAACACCATATCATGTGGCTATGGAATTGTTCCAAGGATCGCCGTGTTATAAGGCATTCGTTTACCCACTATAAACAAGACATATAATATAGCAGCACATGTTGACAGTTAGATGTCAAAGTTATTTCACATACCCTTCTTCCTTGTATAATGTATCCTGCGGTCTCCATACTCCGGTTGCCTTATACCGCAGTTGGTGAGGCTGTTTCGCGCATGGTCTGGGTTGGTCCCAAAGTTCTCCCTGTACGACGGATGGGTGAACGCAGTTTGTAAAAGAAGCCGTTTTTTAAATACATAACCAATTTTCTTCTCCAGACTGTCCAGGGATTTATGAAAGCGAAGGTGTCTCACCAGAACTGGGATTAACATTGCATGCTAAAATAGCACAAAATGAACAATACGTCAGATTAATTTTTATGACAACCCTATTAATATTCTCACTTATGGGATATAGGACATTCTCTTTTGCAAAGAGAGTCATAAGTCATGTATTTATTTTGCGCTCTAACCAAATACGGGTTGATGAATGTCAGATAGTGAGGATCGATCGCACCTCTGCATCACGACACTTATCTTCATCACATACTAGACAAAATCTCAAACTACAATAACTAAGATCATAACTTAAAAAATCGAGTTTCCGTAATTGCTATTAACGAAAACAGTTCCATCATCATAATTATCAACTGGCAGAAGTACATTGCTAGACATAGACCTCCCATAAGTACTAAACAAAATTATAATTATGTTACTGGCACCCACTTGCACAACATCACACATAAGACCTGTTGTGTGGAAACCTTCTGAAGAAATGGCGACTGTCACATCCCTCTTCATTTTACTCTGCGTCCTCATTTCCTGAAGCTTGGCCTCTTTAGATGACAACTTCTGCCGTTCTTTAAAAGACGGTTTGGCCATATTCGCAATCAGATGCCGGTACTTGACATAGTATCGCCAAGCTTTTTGATATCTGTAATAACAAAGTTTAATAAAAGTTAATAAATGTAATGTTGTGTGTGTATGTATGATACATGTCTTTCTCTCTAGGAAATAAGGGTTACGCACTCAGGGTTACCAGCGTAGCTCAACTGTGGTGGTCTGATACCAAAATGAACAATTTCTGGATAGTATGTCTTTAACTCATCTGGATCTTTTATCTGTTTAGGGTGCACGGGTGGACTACGGTCCAATTGGTCCACTCGGACAGAGCATGGTTTCTTTCCCGGGTAAGTCACAATCATTCCTTTGAACAAAATAATTATTAAAAAAAATCAAATATTTTGTTAAAAACAGGTTTTAACTTAATTTAAATTTATTTACCTTTGATGCCATCGACAAACTTCTGCCATCTGTAATGGTCCATACTATGTACCTCTTTCAAAGTCTCAGGCGGTATTAGTAATCCACTTTCATCAATAAGATATTTTAACACTTCGCACATGGACAAAACCTACAAGATAAATGTGTTTTAAACATAAATCTTTATAAGAAAATTCCAATGCCGGGGATACTGGGAACAGAGGCGTTTAAACTCGGGCTAGTAAGAACAGAACTAAGTCACGCTTTGGTGTCGTAGAAGACGACCCGAAGGGTGTAAGGATTGACAGACTTCAATGATTCCAGCTTTAAATAAAAAAACACTTCTGGTGATTTATGTCAACGTAACCAACCAGATCAGCGTCATAAATTGTAATAGGGAACACTTAAGAATAAGCTCATGGGTAACCTTAATTACAAATATTACCCCATATTACAATTTTTTTTTAATTGTACGAAGCGACGAGACGAGCAAGGCGTTCACCTGATGGTAAGTGATACGGCTGCCTATAACAACATGGCGCTGGTAAAGATAGTATACACAGCACCACATTGCGCTCGTCGCCTTGAGACATAAGCTGTTATGTCTCGTTACCGCAGTAATTACACTAGCATACAGCACCATTCAAACCGGAACACAGTAATGTTTGCACATTACTATTTAGCGGTAGAAATAGGAACTGCAGCGGTACCTACCTAGACGGTCTCGGGCAAAGAGACCTACCGCCAGTAAGTAAGTAATATCAATCATATCTCGAGGACCTCAAAGCGATCACTATACAGTGAAAGAATTATGGTTCTACGTCATTTATGAAACGCATATTTGTGTAAAGCATCAGTTGTTTACAAAAATCGAACCTGTGAAATAAAAGTCAGTTCTCTGTGCACTTTCGTATGGCAAAATAGTTCCTAGTTTATATTGTTCAGAAACCCTTCCACCCGGCCGCTCAATATAACTGGTGTTAAAATACAAAAGTACTAACTTTAATAATTAGAAACTTACCTCGCATCCACCTTCCGACAAGTATCGAACAAATCTTGGCATGAAATGAAACTGTGAGCATGACGTTTCTGTTGCTTTTCCAAGGTCCAAGTCCACTAACTCTAACAGTTCATAGAAAAGATATTCCTCTGAGAAGAAAGAGCAAAACGAAATTAGTTTGTATTAATATAAATAATTAAACTTGTACATTACTTAATAAAAAAAACTTTAGAGGAGAACTGACGCGAATTTTATGTATGATTATTGATAACGAAGGACCATTGCAAGGGCCTATTAAATGCAGTTGGGATCGAAACAGTCGCGACGGAAATCGATCGGAGAGGCCTGTTTATCAGTGAACGACAATAGGCTGAAACAATGATGATCTGAATATTATACTACATAAAAGTAAAATCTATTTTACCTTGAAAAATCATAATCATTTAGATAGAACTCTACATCTATTCATATTTTTGGTCTGTGAACACTTTTACTGGTGGGCGATCTTTGTTACCGGTGATCGTCAAGCTAGGTATCACTGCTTCAACTATTTCTGCCATAAAACACAAGGGTTTGTCGTTATGATTTGAAGAGTGTCCAGGAGTAACGAGACTGATGTTATGTTTCAAGGCGACGAATAATATGATGC
>DWHM01000112.1:0-11475 GCA_018247595.1 Losaria neptunus creber | reverse complement strand
GCAAAACTTGTACAATGAAGTCTGCTCATGAATTTAAAGCAAAAACCAGTGATTCATTGATTATAAATATTACTACGTTAAGTCTTAATACTGTTCTAATTTTCAGGAGATAAATAGCTGTAATAGTAATGATTTAATTTATGCAATCATAAATACAGTCATTTCTATGCAATATATGACTTTTTTATAGTATACATTAAATAAATCCACAGATTTAATAATATCAATTTGTAGGCGAGCTGTATGTATTCGGCATATACAGATTATGTATATTAAATATAACACAATACGCAATAACGTAAACAGTGGATCTGCAATGTTGCATAAAAATAAACGGAAATGAAATATATATTCGAAATACTTTACAATATTTCTTACGATAGAGTCAAAAATGTTTTTTTGCTTATAAAAGTGTCCACATCGGATGTGGGATACAAAGATATGTTATTCATGTAAGAAAACACACTTTGAGAGCAATTGAGAATCCATTAATAATATCCGTGTCACGCAACTACTGAATGTATCGGCGATGAATCGATACGGAAGGTATCGTGCAAAAAGTCGTTGAGACGCACTAAACGTCACGAGCATGATTCATTAAAAAGGAAAAGTTTTTATATCTCCCTTACTAGTGGTATATTTCTGTTGCCGGATTCCGTATAAGTAGGTGCCCCCGCAGCTCCTATTCATCACCAGCCGACAGAGGTCCACTGCTGGACATTGGCCTCCCCCAATTGACGAGGAATTTGGGCCCTCTCACCACGCTGGTCCAACGCGAGTTGGTAGGAAACCATCGTTTGTTGATCAGCAGGGTGCACCACGAGCAGGTGAGGTTGGCTTGGATCCCGTGAGTTGTTGTGTGGCAGCCCTTACAACCAACCTCCTATTGCAGTCGGCAAACAGTACTGTGCAAACATTACTGTGTTACGGTTTAAAGGACGTAGTAAGCTAGTGATATTACTGGGGTAACAAGATTTCACGCTTTATGTCTCAAGCCTACGAGCGAGAGCTACTGCAGTGTATACCATCTTAACTAGCGCCATATTGATATGGGCCAGTGTCATTTGCCGTCAGATGAAGATCTCGCTCGTCTTGTCGCCTTATCAAATAAAAAAGTATAGGTGGGTATCATTGACAATAAACGTTCAGCTCACTCTCCAATACAAAGTCAATCTTTCCTACTTTCCTTACCAAATTTCTAACGTTTAACACATCGACTATTTTTATTTTATTTATTTATTTTCTTTATTGCAACACCTTTAAAGTAAGGTACACAAAAGGCGGGCTTAATGCCTAAGGGCATTCTCCACCAGCCAACTTTTGGAGAGGTGAGATATTAAGGTAGGTACTACAAACTTAAAAATAAATAAATAAATAAATGATGATTGCATTTATGAATATAAATAAAACAAAATATAAATAAAGAAGAGCGTTAAAATAATATTATAAATACATAAAAATTACTTATGTAATATATACATTCATGTATAGATATTTATATATACACGTACATATTATGAGGTCTTTCTAACAAAAAATAATCATCATATCATTCATACATAATTTCCAATATTATTATAGTTTTAATTGTATTTTCATTTACAACTTCCTCCTTATCAGTGAACAAGTCATAAACATCGTTCGCGACTGTGGTCTTATTTACAGATACTCCTTGCCGAGAGATGTAAGGAGAACTTCAGATGAAATTTCATGACAGGGGATAGTTCAGAACTATGTTCAATTACAATAGACACAACTATTGAACTGAATTAAACTACTGCGCTATTAAATTTTGACAAATATATAATAATACACAAATTCTTAAACATTATATATGTTTTTAAATAAGCAAAGTAAATATTTGTTTCAATTGTATAAAGGCAGCTGGTCAAATTTAAATTTTTTAAATTGATTCATTACGTTTCTATGATTGCTTTAAGGCACTGGTGTTGGATATGGCGGGAGTGGGTGTGACCTGGGAAAACCTCTGGAGCGGGCCTGGTGTACCGTTCGGTGGCAGCCTCATCATGATGGCGGTGGACACGGTGCTTTACGGGCTGGTAGCGTACTGGCTGGACGCTGTTATACCGAGTATGTTAAATTTGACACGCTTTAAAATTACAGTTGGTTATGTTATTAGCTGTATAAATAATGTGTTTCGTTTCTACGTTAATCTAGGTGAGTACGGTATAAAGCAGAAACCCTGGTTTTGCCTGATGCCGTCGTACTGGGGCGGCGGTCGGAGGGGCAGGGTGTCTGCTGTCCACTTCCACTCCAACGGAGAAGCGGCACACAACAAGGACATAGAGCCAGTGCCCAGGTATTCCTCTTCTTAGACACTAGACGGCGCATTAATTTACCATAAGATAACAAAAAATACGTTATCCTGGTGATAAGTGACATATAAAGCCAACAGCTTGCCATTTGTGTATCTGAAAATCGATTAAGATTGATGGACTGCGTAGTAAATGTTCGCTTATCTGGATAATTGGCCTGATCTCTCTCCTTGTGAGAGAACAGGATCCCAACAACAAGAACATTAAGAGGACTGTATATGCATGTGGATATTTCAGAGAGCTATTAGACAAGGAGGCCATTAGGATTGTGGGCCTCCAGAAGAGCTTCCGCCACTGCCGCAAACCGGAGATAAAGGCCATCGACGGGATCGATCTGAGCATTTACGAGGGCCAGATAACTGCCGTGTTGGGCCACAATGGCGCCGGCAAGTCCACGCTTTTCAACATACTCACCGGGCTTACAGCGCCCACTGCTGGGACCGCTTACGTGTACGGTTTAGATGTGAGGTAAGTTTTTGTAATAACTATATATAACAGCTAAAACATTCTCTGCTAACACACGCTTCACCATCTATAGCCTCTTTTAAAATTAAATTAGATGTTGGCTCGTTTTCAATAGAAAGTATATTTTAACAACTACCAACATTAATAACTGATGAGGTCATTTAGTGATAAATGAGACATTTGATTTAAAACATGTGAAATGTTTTATTACTGCAATAATTTGCTAGCTATAACGTCATTCAAACTAAAACACAGTAAACGTTTTATAATGAAATTTTTGTGAGAGACATTGAGGGCTACTTTAACAGCCAACATATATCATGGCTTATGGCTCATCAAGTGACTTAGTTGAGACTAATTTTAGGTCATAACTCCACTAGCTAACTAAAAAATATTTAATTTGGATTGTATGACACTTCAATAGTACCTGAATACGACTCTGTGCTCATTCCAGGGACCCCAACGACATGCACGAGATCCGTCAGATGATCGGAGTCTGTCCGCAGCAGGATGTACTGTTCGATCTGCTCTCTGTTAAGGAGCATCTGCAGTTCTTTGCCGCTATAAAGGTGATAACCTGAAAGACATAACTCTACACCTCTTCTCACCTTGTCGGAAAAGATTTAGTATTGTATTAGGATATTGTCGTTCCCTCCCTCCTTGTGGGGAATTGATTAGAATATCCTCACTGCCACTAGGTTTGGTATCATACTCTTTATTTCTTCATGATAAGTGTCACTAAAATCAAATAAACTGCATCTTCTGCAGTCTACCTCGGATTAATAAAAAGCTTTTAAAAAATTCCACTGTCTTGGACTATTGAATTATTTTACGGACCCACTAAAATGAAACGAGACTTATAATATAACTAGCTTCAGCCCCCTTATTACTAATAAATAGTAATGTTTGCGTCATACCGTTTATCAAGAGAAACAGGTATGTAATATTTTTACCTTTATAAGCTACTTTGATGTAGGGTATACCAAGTCAAAGAATGCCTGATGAAGTTCACAAGGCGATGTCGGAAGTCGGTCTGTTGGACCAGGCAGAGGTCTTCTCCAAGCATCTATCTGGTGGGCAGAAGAGGAAGCTGAGCATAGCCATCGCATTTATTGGAGATCCCAAGGTAAGAAAACATCGAACACAATAATATTTAAATAGTACTGTTTAGTACCAAAAATAAAATCTGGTGGTGCCTAAACGGTCACCATCCTTTCCTACTGCAAGTATATTTTTTAAATATCATTTCTTAAAATATTTACAGATAATTATACTCGACGAGCCAACAGCAGGAGTAGACCCGGTATCCAGGCGGCAGACCTGGCGGATACTGCAACGCGCGCGGAGGGGGAGAGTCTTGCTGCTCACCACGCACTTCATGGACGAGGCGGACATCCTGGGTGACCGAAAGGCAGTCATCAGCAAGGGCAGGGTAAGTGTTACAAGAAACATGAGACAAGAAAACATATTCATTGATATACTAAACGAAGTCATGACAATGAATTAGAGCAGAACCTCCTTAGAGGAAACAGGGTTATGTGAGATATCTACCCACTAAAACCCCTCGGTAATCACTCCCAGTGCGTTGCAGAGATCCAGGATCTCCTGCAAAACCTACACCGGTTCTATATTCAGTGAAACTTATATGAATAATTGTTCTTCCAGGTCCGCTGTGCTGGCACCTCATTATTTTTGAAGAACAAGTTCGGTATCGGCTACCATTTGACACTGGTGTTGGACGGTAAGAAAACAAACATGTGTAGTATTGAAGGGAAATGTGGGAATTTCTTACTGGGACTTGATTGGGGTTTGCAGATGTATCACATTTTATCGACAATAATGTAACACTTTAACTTTACCTGATGTTAAGTAATAATGGTGGTAGGTCTCCGTTGCCACAGACCGTCTAGGTAGGTACCACAGCAGCTCTTCTTGCAGCCGACAAACAGTACCGTGCAGACATTACTGTGTTCCAGTTTGAAGGGTGCTGTATGTTAGTGAAATTACTGGGGTAACGAGACTGACCACCTTAAGTCTCTAGGCGACGTGCGCAATGTGGTGCTGTATACCATCTTAACCAAAGCTTCGTTATGAGCAAGCGTATCACTTACCATTAGGTACACCTAATGGTAAGTGATACGTGGTCTGGTGTCTCGTCGGCTCGTAGAATAAAAAAAAATGAGGTTGTGTCACCATCTGACATCTCGTCGCTTTGTTGCTTAAAAAGAATATTATTAACGCCGCGTCCTAACAGCCATGAAATATCATACCCAGTTTTGACGAGGTGACGAAACGAGCAAGGCGTTCACCTGATGGTAAGTGATACACTTGCCCATAACATGATGCTAGTTAAGATAGTATACACAGCACTACATTGCGCCCGTTGGTTCGAGACATAAGGTGTTAATTCTCGTTACCCCAGTAATTTCACCAGCATACAGCACACTTCAAACCGGAAAACAGTAATGTTTGAACATTACTATTTGGCGGTAGAAATAAGTGCTTTGGTGGTGCCTATTTAGGCGGACTCCGGCAAAAGAGACCTACCACCAGTAACGTTACTTAATTTATTATCCTAGCAGAGCTCATGTTCCACTAACCTGACCAGTCAGACGTTTTAGGCGCCTGCCGTGAGCACCAGATCACGCGGCTGGTGCGAGGGCACGTGCCTCGCGCGGAGAAGGCTCGCCGCCACGGCCGCGAGCTCTCCTACATCCTGCCGCACTACGCGGTCCACCTCTTCCCGCCACTGTTCCAGGCGATAGAGCACGAGATCAAGGAGAAGACCAATAGACTGGGTAACGACAACAAAATAATAATGCCGCTTAGTTGTGGTCAAATGTAATTACACACAAGGAAGTCTCTAGTTTGAATCCACCTGCCTATCTCATCATTATCATTTCAACCAAGCGAAGGTCTTTTGTAAGAGGTTCCACACAACACTGCTTGAGTTATAACATAATCTCATGTACTGCAGCTGTCAACATATGATGGTGGGAGTATTCTAGGTAATAGTCACTACAACTTGTGAAGTTGAGCTCCAATGTTTCTTTGTGGCTTAAAAAATTACCACCGATGAACGTTTCATACAAACACCATTGACAATTTGTCTGTGATGTTAAAATTAAATATTTTTATCAGGTATTACCAGCTACGGGGTATCTATGACGACATTGGAAGAAGTGTTTCTTAGTCTAGAAGGAGAGAACGCGGAGGAGATTGAAGCAGTGGAGGGAGTGTCTTCGGTGAAGCTGGTGAGAGCAAGAGCACTGTCTCGGAGCTTGTCTCTTCAGAGCAAGACGCTCAGTTATCAGGTAAAAGATTTTTACTCTTAAAAGGTTTTTGTTTTAGGCCTTTTTTTCTAATAAATTGAAGTTACTTAATATTAATCATTTATCTTTTCATCACTATCACAAAGATTATCGCTTAGTGCTACAAAAAGTTCTCATTTCCAGGAGTTAAATGACAAGGACCAGCAGAAGACCACGTCGTTACCCACGCCGCCGCACACCGCGTCCCATGCTCTCCATTCTACCACGCATGGTGTTGAACACGTTAAGGTAAAATTACTTGTTACTGCTGGTAGATCTTTATTGATGGAAGGTAACAGAAGCATAACATTATGAAGATTATTACATCGCCATTAGAGAAACATTCCATAACGTCATAGATTGTTTTTATAAACTTCAGGTGCCTCCTGAAGCGCCGGTCGCTGTTGCAGCTCTAGGCGAGCAGGTGAAGACCAGCCCCTCCTGCTGGCGGACCTTCTGCGCCCTCGTCTACATCCGCACTGTCCGCATGATCCGCGACCCTTACAAGCTCTACGTTATGATATTCATGCCAATCAGTGAGTGCCACATTTTTAAAAAACGATGCCTTTTAATATTCCTTTTGTGATTTTATCAAGTATATGTTTGTAAGTTACTATTTTGTACTTGATTTTCACTTAAAATTGTTTCTCGTAAAATAGTTTCGTAGTAAAGATTTAACAGCGCGAGCTCTGATCCTTTGTCTTTTGCCTTCAAATACCATAAAATCATTAAACTGTTTATTTACCATTCCCACTGCTGGAACTCCAGCCGTACACTCTTATGTTTTATATAGTTTTAACTATTTAAATTTTATTAAAATTGCTTTCACAGTATCCTGCGCCCTGGGCTTATACATTAAATCGCGTCAGATTGTATTCTTCCGGATGCAACCGCTCAAACTGGACCCCAACGCCTACTTGAACAAGACCCCGATCGCTTTGCACGCGGAACAGGATAACACGAAAGAGCTACTCGATTTTCGGAATTCGTTAGAGACATTGGGGGCGTATCCTATTGTGGACTTCGATGGAAACTTCTCGAGCCTCCTGGATATGGAGAACTTCGGCGCGTTCAGTTTGAAGGAGAGTCTGATACCTTACGGGAAGATAATGACGTACTACAACAGTACATACGCCCATAGTCTGCCTATTATCATCAACTTATTGGATAACAGTATATACAGGTGCGATTAAACTCTCCTTCTTTCAACACATAAAAAATACACCTTTTTTTTAAATAAGTATCTCTCGGTCAATCTAAAAGGTAATTCTGTTGATACTTAAAATAAATACCAATAAGTCCTCGTCTAATAGAAAAAATATATTACTTTTTAGCCTAAAAAATCATCAAGGTTTAATGGAAGTTAACGAAGACAGAACCTTTTTTTTTCATTTTATTGACATAACTCTTATATATTTTCTCACTCTTATATATACTCAAAAAGAAGAAAAAGCTTCATTAAAAGTGAACTATTTTATAAAAGTAGTTCTTTTTAACTCATCTACTTATAGAATTAAAACCTATTTATTTTCCTATTAAGGATCTTTCCGTTAAAAATCTTTACAGGGTGTTAATGGCAGCTTCCAATCAGCTGTCGAGCTTCAAGCCCATAGAGGTTCTGACCCACCCGTTCCAGCAGACGGAGCAGCAAGAGGAGTTCAATCTTGGAAACATGGTGTGCGCCATCTTCATGGGAATGATCTTCGCATTGGTACCGGTCACATTGGCCGTTGACATCGTGTACGATAGAGAGGTGAGGAGTAACTGTTCTATACAGCAATTGCGAGATATTTGCCAAGGTCTAACTTATTAGACATTATGATTATTTCCCATATGGTCACACTGTATTTTATTAGAGGAATGTGTTACCTGATTTTATAAAGGTGGACATCCTAGCGACGACTATATCTTCATATTTCGTCGCCTTTTACTTCATCGGAAGCTGTGAAGAGAAAGAACCCATGACTCTTGTAATGGATTAAATAATTCGGAGTGTTATAACAGCTTAATCATTATACCTTGTACAGATTGCTACAGATGATGATAGAACATCGTCATTTGCTATTATAGCTTCCGGTAGTAAAATTTCCTATGTTTTGATCTCTGTCCTCATTCTCTTACAGATTAAAGCGAAGAACCAGCTTCGCGTGAACGGTTTGTCGATGAGCATGTACTTCTTGACCTATTTCACGATTCTCATCTTCATCATGATCATCACCAGCGCTGGAGTGCTTGTGCTGGTAAGAATATAGCTTAACAATTTCGTTGTACAACGAAGTGGGAAAACGCACGGATCAAGGGTTCTTCATGGTCTTTATAAACCAGGTCGAAACGAATTAAGATGCTCATAAAAAACTAATTTGCTCTGTTTGCATTAAGACATATGTGTATATATATATAATATGTACATATCTATCACATTACTATTGAATTTTCTATAACTACGTCGCCCTCCAAACCAAAACGACTGTGTTTGCACAGCTCAAGACACATAACACACGACCCAAAAAGTTAGCCTTGTTAATTTTATCATATGTATGAATTTCTGTCTGTTTATCACCTAACTTCTGCAATGACTCAACCTATTTTTTTTGTTGTTAATATATATAAAACACATGTTACATAGGTGATACTAAACGACATCCCGAGCTTGACGAACGGCTCGGCGATCACAATGCTGTCCGGGCTGCTGCTCCTGTATAGCCCGTCGGCCATCTTGTTCAACACGTGCCTCTCATACATTTTCGACAAGATGGACTCCGCACAGAGCATCATGCCGAACATCACCACTTGGGTGGGAGTGATACCGTTTGTCCTAGTCGCTGTTTTGGATACTTTTAAATGGGGTAAGATGAAGTTAACCTGTTGGCTTTTTTATGAATCTTACTTAATAACACTACAAACTTTTCTGGACGGCTCTTGACCTTTAGCAGTATTTTCTCGAGACGGTTTCCTTTCTCTTATCTGAAAAATTTGTTATCCTTCGAAGATCTACACATCCACGCATCTTTTCTTAAACCTAACCCCTGACATCTTGTCGGGATTGAAGAATCTTATGTCCAAACAAAAGGCTAAAATGATGGTGATGGTAACGAGAACATATAGTATTATTATCAAACCATAACCTAAGATGGACCTTAACATTTCCATTAGTTTTAAACCTTAGTTTGTATTGAAGCCGAATTATTTTACTTGAGGTATTTTTGTTGCAGGCAGCGACATCGCCTTCTACCTCCACATGGTGTTTAGTTTCCTGGACGTTATGTACATACCTTACGCCATCATTTA
Source organism: Losaria neptunus creber (assembly GCA_018247595.1). Taxonomy (NCBI): domain Eukaryota; kingdom Metazoa; phylum Arthropoda; class Insecta; order Lepidoptera; family Papilionidae; genus Losaria; species Losaria neptunus. The sequence continues at coordinate 2,075 of DWHM01000112.1, read as the reverse complement.
TTACGTTGATAGGTAAGTGATTTTATAACCATAACATCATTGCTGTGTTCTTGTTTCCAATATGTGGGAACTTAGAGGATTACAAATTTACTGAACACTATCATTTTTGCAGACTAGCACAATTTCCACTATCTAAAATTTTAAAGTCCATTTTGTTATGACGGTGAGATGGTGTATGTCTGTGTGACAGGGTATACTTGACGTGCAACCTGCGTGGGCTGTGCACCACGCCCGAACTGTGGAGCTACTTCACAGCGGAGGTGTGGGTGCTGATCGTGGCTATGCTGCTGCACGTGCCCGTGTGCGGCGCCGCGCTGCTCGCGGCCGACCGGCTCAAGTCCGGCGGACGGATATGTCCGGTTAGTATATTTGTTTAATCATCACCAAAAAAGGGATAGTGTTATTTCCCACATATAGGAAGTAGGCAATCTATGTTGCTATTTATGCAGAAAAGTAAAGCCCGATTTGAAAGGTGTATTTATTTATTTTATTTATTTAAAATCTTTGTTGTACGCCGATAACGTTACAATGGGCGGACTTAATGCCTTCAGGCATTCTCTACCAGTCAACCCAAGGAGGAATGTTTAGAAGTGAGAGCGAAATGAACGGCGGGTAAACCGTCTTAATTTAATATAAATACATATTTATTACAATAAACATACATACATAATATTACATATATATTTTATACAATATTATATATTAAAATACTGGGGTAACGAGACTTAACACTCAAGGCGAGCACAATGTGGTGCATTACCTTCTTCAGGTACCATCACCAGATGAACGCCTTACTTGTTGCTTTGTACTATAATAATAACACTGACTATAGAGATATAAATCCATTGCAATAGGTAATACACCCTGCAGTAATTGCACCGGGGTACGGAGTATATTTTAATTTAACATCCGGCGTTATTCATTGGAAGAGGAGACGATGGGAGGGTGCAAGGGGTGGGGGGAGGGAGTTGATAAGTTATTGAATATTAAAAGTTGTATCGCCTGAACAGCGCGGCCTTTGTGCACACAGAACGGAGTGATCTATGCGGGAGAGAACTAATCAAATGGATTTTCAATTAATTATATGGTGTGGAGTTACAGACTGTTCTGTATGCTGGATCACCTGGTCACCAGCAGCCGTTTATAACAGGATGACGAAGTATTCAATACATCTTTCGCATCTGTAGATGAATTTTGAGTAACTTCGAAAGCGGAAGCTGCTAACATAGCTAGTAGAAGCAACAAAAGCTACTTTTACTTATATGACACTTAAATTTATGTATTACATACAAAGTTTATTTAGTATTTAATTATACGGATCCTGTAAAGGTGGACTTAATGCTTTTGCCATGATCTCCCACTCTACCTTAAGTGATGTTGAGGTATCATGATATACATAAGTTACAATGTTAAACTAAAAGCAGACCCATAATGATATATACACATCAACATATTAAATTAAATAAAAATAATTATCATCATCCCATAGACGTCTACTGCTGGATATAAGCCTCCTACATTAATTGAGGTTTGGGCCAATTGTCACCACGCTGGCATAATGTGGTTTGGTGAAGATCTAGAGCCTCGTTAGTTGATTAGAAGGGTGCACTGCGAGCTGGTGAGGTTAGGGTCTCGTGAGGTGTATTGTGGGACCCCTTACATCCCTCAACAATTATATATACACACATATTTTTATACTCGTACATATAAATAAAAAAGTCATACCCAAAAATTTGTTTATGAGGACCCGGTCATTGCTCCATTGAAAAGAAATTCCCGTACTTTTAACTTAAAGCTCTGTATATTATGTATTCCTCTTGATGAAACATAAGCTCTCATGAAACTGTTAGATTTAAAAACATATTATTGATTAATCTAGATCTAGATAATTTCTAACACTAAAAAAATGATAGATAAGAATGATAAAAAATTGTGATTTAGATATAGACTAGAGTAAGGATAAAAAAATGAAGAAAGTAAAAATTAAGGATGTAAACATTCGGCATGACTCTGTAGCACTGGTCTGAGAGGCGAAGCCTGAAAGCGAGACAAGATATTGTGTATTAGAACAGAAG